>JAFVLL020004420.1:0-33367 GCA_021397915.2 Tor tambroides | reverse complement strand
AAGTTGAGCCACTGATGTCACATGGACTGTTTTACTGATGTATTTACTACATTTCTGGACCTGGGAACATTTCAGTTGTGTTGCTGTCTATGGAGTGTCAGATAGCTCTCCGATTTCATCAAAAACATCTTAATTTGTGTTCCGAGGATGAATGAAGGTCTTACGGGTTTGGAACGACATGAGGGTGAGTAATTAATGACAGAATTTTCATTTTGGGGTGAACTAACCCTTTAAAGTAACTGTTTTCTATGGAAGTCCATTTCCGCCACAATAAAAAAAAAAATAAAAAATATATATTTTTTTGCAATTGTGATTTTATTGTGCATTTTTTTCACAATTCTGAGAAAAAAAGTCACAGTTGTGAGATAAAAACTCGCAATTACCTTTTTTTATTTTTTTAAATATTTTTTTTCAGTGGTATAGACAGACTTCCATATTTTTCTGTTTTTATGTATTTTAAAATGCTATTTATTTCTGCGATGCAAAGCTGAATTTTCGTCAAGCATTACTCCAGTCTTCAGGGACCCATAAATCCTTCTAATATGCTGATTCATTGCTCAAGAAACATTTTGGACTTTCTGGTGTGTGTATATAAATGCAACATTTTTCTGGAATCCTGCACACAAAAGGTTTTATTTACAAATTTGGTAAATGCTTCGTTTTGGGATAAAGGATTTTACAGCAAATTCAAACCAGTCAGTCACTCGGCAACTCTGAGTCAATCAAAACTTCCTGTACCAGACGGCGAGCTTAAGAGCCAGTCACTTGTTTTTGATGTGGAAACGCAGAACGTTTCAAATTGCCATGAATCAGATCATTGCAAGAAACATCTTTTACCACTCCATTCGTGCATTTCCAGGAGAGGGATTAAGGGAAAGTGATTTTTGTCCTAATCAGATTCAGGCAGGATTTGAGGGGCTTTAGCAGCCCTCCAAAGAGTAATTCTCTCCGTGACGTGAGCAGACGTTAAGGCATGTTTTTTAAATTCGCATTCTGACAAATTATGTTTAAATCTCAGTGATACTAAATATTTTGCGGCTGACTGTGTGTGTCTTTGGCAAGGTGCTTAAGGCTGGTTTACAGTGAGCACGTGTGTTTGTTTATTTCTGGGAAGAGGGTCAGAGAGGGCAATCGTGAGGATCTGCAGAGTCGCCCTGGCCGACTCTGTCGAGAAACATTATGCTTGGAGCTCGGCCCTGTTCGCAGAGGCAGAGGGAGTAACAAATCCTTCACGCGACAAAACTCCCTATGATGAGTCATAACCGCAAAAAAGCATGATATTTATTCAAAGGTGCACTCAGACTTCCTCGTCCCAGTTGATTTAGACCTCATACTGACACCTACTGGTGTGGAAGCATGAAATTGTTTACTAACTTCTGCTGTGACCGTCGTGTGTTTGCACTCTGCCCGTCGTTTATACTTGGTTTGTGGCATGTGAGCTGCGTCGCAACTTTTTCCAGCGTTCCAGTGGGAAAACTGTTTGTTTGGACATTTTATTTTTCCACTGGACTGTCTGGTCGCGCACATGCCAATCCATCACTCCAGACTATGCTGTTGACTCAGGCTCCGTTGTTATGTTGTGTCTGTGGTTTGTATATTGTATATGTTGTTATATTGTTTGATTTGCTTGTTCTGTTTAGATGTACTTCGATGTTTATGCTTTCTAAAGCGCCTTGAGCTCTGAAAGCGCTATATAAAGCAAACATGTTGTTGTTATAACAAGCAGGTCATGTGATCTCAACATGGCGGCGGGCATCACTTTAAGGTACTATTGATTCAAACTTTTGCGCAAAAAATGACTGAGCGCACCTTTATTGTTTAGTTTAAAGGAATAGTTGAAAATTTTTCAAAAATTAAAATTCTGTCATCGTTTACTCACCCTCATATCATTCCAAAACTCTGTGAAACATGAAAGAAGCTATTTTAAAGAATGTTGGTAAACAAAACGTTTCCGTTCCCATTGACTTCAATTGTTTTTTGTTTTTGTTTTTTTGCCCATGGAAGCCAATTGGAACGAAACCATTTGGTTACCAACATTCTTAGCATTCTTAGTGAGTGAATGATGACAGTGTTTTCATTTTTGGGTGGACTATCTCTTTAATAATACTGTCCGTTCTTAGATTCATCTAGTTTACAAGCAGAGAGAGAGTGATGTGCTTATTTAATCAGAGTTGTACATCTCAAAGCACTTTGTAAGGACATTTAAAGAGCCTAATATAAGATTTGAAAACACAACTGTTCAGTTTTGGAAGGCAGGCTGAAGGTCTCGCAGTGATTAACAGCTGTGTTTAGAAATCAAAGCAAACACTTCACTTCATGTGCCTCATAACCGAAGATGAATTCTCTTCAAAGTATCTACAGCATGGCGATGTTTTGTAATTATTCATGTTTATCCTCGGGCGATATTCAACCATTTGTTTTAATACAGCTGCTTCAAATGCAAACAAGAACATTGATTTAATATGTTAAGCACTAACATAACTTGCACCCAAAGCAAACACACTTCTCTTATTCATTGTATGAAATGATGGCCATATTACTGCTATGGTAGCCTAGAAATGTATGAACTATAAAGGAAGACTTAAAGGTATAGGTGAGAATTCTGTCGTTTTTACTATGCTATGCTATGCTATACTATGCTATATACTTTACTATTCTACAGTACTTCTACTCCTAAAATATAACAAAAGTTTTTGAGGACTGAGACACTCAAAAATGACGAAAAAGTGCCATAAAAATGGTTATTTAATATAATTTTGGCTCAAAGTGACATATACTATTCGTTAAAATCATGAAAGAGTTCATGCGAGATGAGTGTTTTCAAACAGTTTCATTCAGTTTAATGTGTGTGTTGCAGAGAGGAGAACATGTCTCCAAATGGTCTCATTGTGTTCATAAAGAACCATATACAGGTTTGGAATGACATGAGGGTGAGTAAATGATGATATAATTTTAATTTTGGGTGAACTATCCCTTTAAACTGAGAAAATCTTCATTGCAACATTTTAGCTCTGCTTTAGGCCTTAATACTGGCACTCATAAAGTAGATACATATGAGATTTTACTTGAGCTTTGCAGATGTTTTGTGGATACAGTGTAAGGTGTTAACACAGAGCCAGATCACAGGTGTTTGGCCAAGACCTTGGTATTTAAAAACTCCTCAAAAAATTGAACGGAAAGTCTAAAATATCAGGCACTGTTTTCATTTTGTAAACCTGTAAAAGCAGGATAAAGACCTAACCCACCGAGCTCAGTCCAGTATTTCACCTTGAACAAACGGAGGTCAGCTCAGCATGATAACATGCCTACCACTTTCCCAGAGTTCCTACACTGACTTCTGAGCAGCTGCCACGTGGCAGGCAAATCTGTCTTTAGTAGGTTAGGATAAAAGAAAGCTACACAAACAATGTGAATGTCAGGCACATATCAGGTATAATGGGGGCCCAAAAGCATGAGTGAACATGTTTGTGTTCTAATACTTAAAATCTAAATTTATATTTGTCATATGTATTTCAGTGAGAGTAAAAAATGTTTTGTGAAAAGTACCATTTTATACACACACACACACACATACATATACATATATATATATATATATATATATATATATATATAATATATATATCATAAATCAGCATATTAGAAAGATTCTGAAGGAAAATGTGACACTGAAGACTGGAGTAATAGCTGATTCAAATTCAGCTTTGCATCACAGAAAAAAATAGATTTTAAACTATATTAAAATAGAAAACCATATTTTAAATGATTTTTTTTCTTTTAAATCTATCCATTTATCTATCTTTCTGTCTGTCAATCGCTTTATCCTTCCTTGAAAATGGCAGTCATTTGATTTGTAAAATCAAATCTTGTAATTCAGCTACACAAAGGGCTTAATTAAGTGTATTGTGTGGGTTTTACATTTAATTATGTTCTAATCACGGTCATTTCCAGTCAATCAACAGCTATTTAAAATGTCCAAGTGTTCCCCTCTGGCGCCTGGCTTTTAAAGTTAAAGCCTTTGACTGAGCTAAAGCCTATATTGACCCCACATACTGTGGGGTCAATATATGGATGTCATGTGAGTGTAAATAAGGCCTAACTGCAGGGCCAAAGTCAGTATATTGTCTCACATTTCTCCAGCTCTAGATCATTAAAGCCTCCTTAAGCCAGATAGGCAATGCTAGGAAGGACTTCACTAGGGTTAGCCCCTGGGCTCTCTCCAGCAACCTGACAACCCTACTCCACTCTCTCTAATACGTGCTAATTGCATTCCCTCTTACTCACTAAATGGGAAGAATGCACATGTTATTTCTGCACCAGGGCCCATCAGCAGATTCCAGCTTTGAAAGTAAAAACATGGCTGGTTGAGTCAGAAAGGTGCAGATAAGGTGCACTATGAAGCAATATCTTGTTGACTTTCTGTATTACTTTCTTTTGAACATAAATGAAGATATTTTGAAGACCCCATTGACTTACAGAGTATGTTTTTTAAAAAAAATAAAATACTATGGAAGCCAATGAGGAACAGCAACTGGTTACTCACATTCTTCAAAATATCTCATTTTGTGTTGAGTAGAAGAAATGAGTAAATGATGACAATTTTCATTTTTGGGTGAACTATCCATTTAAGGTTTCATTAGAAAGATACTGAAAGGTAATATTATCATTTATGGCTTCGTTCATGGCATGGTTAAAACTTTTTAAAAACATTTGAGTGTGCCATAATCATCCTCATATGATATGACAATGTGACTTAAGGAGTAGTTCACCCAAATAAATAAATAAATAATGTATCTCTGAAAAACAATCAATACATTATGAAACAGAGGTTATCATATCCAAGTTGCTATGAATTGGTTTCCAGTTCATGTATACTTTAGTTTCAGTGTTTCTCTCTCTCTCTCTCTCTCTCTCTCTCTCACTCACACACACACTCTCACACACACACACACACACACACACACACAAATGCGATTGCGATTTATATATTCTTTATCGCAATTTATGTATTCTTATTACTATTACTTTTAATGGATTTTTCTTAGATTTTTTTTCTAAATCACAGAATTTGAATTGACTTTCAGTGTATAAGGACTTCAATTCAGGTTTGTTGAACCAGGGCAATTGAGCTTCATAGCAGAGGGATTTTCCAGTTATTTAACACATCTGGCTTACCTGACTCCTCTGTGCTTTTTTTCAGAGGCTGGATTTACAGTAAAAGGTTTAAAGATCAAATTTAGATCAAGGGGTAATTACCTAAAATCATGCCTTTGTTGAAGGTAGGCTTATCTGGTGAAGGAAAGTATAATCACAAGCTTTTGTGATGTTAAGGCTTACCTACATTACCATGTTATCATGGCTCTACGGAGAAATAACAGTCGACAAAGGGGAAACATTTATTTGTAAGGCTTTTGCTATTAGACTGAATCCCACTGGAGAACAAGGGATTTTACTATAGGATGTTGAGAATGAGGTCAGTCAGTCATGTGGTCTTCACTAACTCCATATTCACAAGACATTATGATTGATGTTAGTCTTGATATTTTGATAACTTATGGCTGATACAAACTTATGTGGGGTGTCACTTTAGGGTGTATTTGTAATATTCAAGTAAACAAGTTAATCATATTAAGACCAGTGTGACAGTAACAGCTAAAGCTGCCACACACTTCACATACTTAACAGCAGCTCTCAGTTGTATTATTTACAATTCTGTTGTTAGCTAGCTAACTACATAGCTATATTTGTTATTTAATTAATTTACACACCCACAGATGGAATTCATAAATCAGTGTATTATGAACTGTTGATGTTTCTGTTTAGCCAAACACAAGCCAGAACTGCTAATCTTTAGGGGATGTTGTAGGATGTTTGCTTTTTCATTTTCTATTACTTTCCCCACTAATGTGTTTTTTCCTCACTAATGTGTATCTTCCTAAAAACTTCTCTGAATGTTGCAAAATAATATTTTCGTGCTTTAGTCATAAGGAACGTTTTTTTTTTAATAAATGTTTTTTAAAGAAGACTCTGATATTTACCATTTATTTAATCAAACATACAGTAAAAACAGCTAAATTGTGAAATATTATTACAATTTAAAAGAACTGCTTTTTGATTGTAATATTTTTTAAAATGTAAAAATCATACTCCAGTCTTCAGTGTCACATGATGCTTCAGAAATCATTCCAATATGCTAATTTGGTGCTGCTTATAATTGTCAATGGTGAAAAAAAGTACTGCTTAATATTTATGTGGAAACCCTGATACATTTTTTTTCAGGATTCTTGGATGAACTTTGATGAATTTTTGTGTAACAATGTAAAAACCAAGCCAATATAAATTTGCCATTGGCCAGGCAATCTGATAAGTGCTATGTTGTGTTAGAATTAAAGATATGACACGCTTCACTTTTAATGATGCCTAAATTTGTAAAGCTAATTTTAATGAAATTGGTGGCCAAATATTTTTCAAAAATTGAAGGGTGTTCCCCACCAGTGACGCCTTTGTTTCCTAACAACCGAAGTCAACGTTAACTCTTATTCTGGCCGTTTTAACATAATTACTGAATTTTGGTTTCTTAATGAAGTTTCTAGTTTCTAATTATTTTTTATTTTGTCTACCATGGTTTGGCTCTCATCTTCTGCTGATTTGTCAACAGGATGCGGGAGGGTTTGTCATGTAAAAAAAAAAGCAAATAAAACTGATTTGCAACTTTGTCTTTCATAAATGTCCAGATGAGCACACAGCGTTGTCGTAAACTCAGAGAATAAAAGGATTTCTAGTAATAAATGTCAAATACAGCCACTTGACATTTAAACAGACTCCCACAATAAAACAGTCTTGCGTCTTTGAACAGCATAGTGCCGTATTTTGTACTTAGTGGTCCAGTGCACAAACTTTCCTCAATAGCAATTTGTCCAAATGAAACGCAAGTTTCATATTTTATTTTAGGCGAGTCTCGCTAAATTACAGGCTGGTCACTGGTGCCGAAACAAAAATGCTGCTTTTTGTGTGGTAGCTGCTTTTCTCAAACCTCTGTTGAAATGCAGTGCAGTTTATCTAATCTCAGATCTCTGCGCGCTTTCTCCAATCATCTAAGTGAGTGATTTGTATATACGCCAGTTCATTCAACTTCCCATGAAAATGTTTACTGAGCCATTGCTAATCTTTGTTAGGTGAGTGAGCTTTATTTAAAACTTGGAAAAAGCAGTCCTGAAACTTCTGAAGGAATGTATTTGTGGATATATTGTCCACGGATGATTTATATTTTGTAAAAATGGAACATGATAATCTTCTGCATTCATGGTTGTCCCATTATCGAGTGAGAACGTACGGCAGTTTACATACATTGTGACTGCAATAATCATCCGTTATGTTTCTCAAAAGTGAAATCAAAACAAAACCATTGTCTGAACGCCTGCTTAAACATCCCTGAATGCTGAGTGCATTGTTTTCATAGCATGGATTTGTAGGAATCACAGAGCTGAAGCTCTTCTTAGGAGAGAGGATTAGAGGAAAAATGCGATGGCATTCCAGAGGTGTTGCTGTAGAAACCGAGGAGTTGGCCAGTGTAACGGGTCAGTAGCTTCAGGACAGGTGATGTGCTCACACAGCAGCGAGGCCCATAGAGACTCTGAATCCCAAAGCACACCTAGCTCTAACAATGGCCAGCAAATTCACGCTTTTACCACAAGATATTTCCTCCCTGGGGTGAAGGACTCAGCATCATAGGGAAACTTAATAATGCAATGCAGCGTTTGATTTGACGGTTGTACCTCCTATTGTTCTCTGTTTCTTTAACTATGGATGCTTTTATGTCCCAGGGGTTGATTTATATTAAAAATTTTCTTTTTGTTATATGATCTTGGAAACGTTTTACCATGCCTTCATTTTTTTTTCTTTTTAGATGCCTTTTATGTTTTGATTTTATTTTTTGTACTTTCTTTCTTTCTTTCTTCTTGTTGTTGTTCTTATTTTAACGTTTTCATTTTTATATATTATTTTATCCGTCACAAATCAGACTTTGTCTTAAAATTAAATTTTATATTTATATAAAATTGAATTATTAAAATTTTTGTACTCTGATAATCTAAACTAAAATATTTATACTGTATATATTATTTGTTTGTTTGCTTTTTTCTGCATTGTCAGCATGCTAAAATATGAGATTGTATAAAGATAGCATAAAAATCAAGGTAAGTTTGACATAAGAACATAATATTTTTGTTGTGCATTATTTCAAATCATTCAGTCATTCTGTCAAATTATGAAAAAAGTGTGAAAATATTATTTAAATGTGTGAGAAATGATGTCTTGGCAACTGGCTGAAATAATAATAATAAAAAAAAATTGTATGTTTTATTTCTGTTCATTTTTATTTTATTTCAGGTAACAGAAATGGTTTTAAAATGGTTTTAATTATAGTTTAAGTTTTGATTGTAGTTAACTGTAATAACCCTGATGATAACTATTAAATTAGACCAGTGGAGTCCAGTTTTATTATGAAAATGTTTAAAATGTATGACATGGAATGACATTTGTTAATTTAGAAAAATGATTATTTATTTTTTTTAAATGTGATAAATGTGGTGGTTTATTGGCATACAAATTAAATAAATTAATGAGAGAGTGTAAAAACATTTCTGAAAGTCCACATTGCCAGTAGTGCCCACAGTTGAGGGAACACCCAGCCCCTTTTCATTGAACAACAGAAAATGTCAAAGAGAATAATCTGGGATGAGTGTAGGAGGGTGAAGATGAAGGTGGGGGCAGTAGTTTGGAGTTGTGCACAGTCTGTCCGTCCTGGGAATTAATATGGATTGGTGATTCCCAGTATTGCGCGCCCCTCCGGAGCTGGAAGATTAAAAGTGTCCTGCTCATTCAGCTACCGCTCAGGAATCGAGAATAAACAGAGTAACACACAGCTGAGTCAAGAAGAGCGGGGGAAAAGAGTGATTACACTTTTATGGGAACTCGACTCTTCAACCTTTTGTTCTCACAATGAAACCCTGCCTCCCAAGGTCTGTACCTGGGGGCCCAGGAGACGGAGGGAGGTACCTGAAAAAAAAGAGACAGTGTATCTTGGCTAGCAAAACAATAATGGGAAGTCCATTGAGGTTGTCCCTGTTAGGGGTCTTTTTCAGAGCACCAAAGACAAGGGCAAATAACAGAGGAAGTAAATTAACTTTCGCATCCTTCCTGGTGACAGTGTCATATACATTCTAGACTGATTTGACTGCGAATATGATTCTTAACAGTGAGAGCAAAAGAAACAATGCTCATTTACTGGAATTTGCAGAAGGGCCGACAGCTCACAGGAAGCCATTGAGGATGTTTCGACAGCCACTAGAGTCTGATTCACCATTCCCACGCGGTCAATTGCTTAGGTGGGAATGTAGAACGCATAAATTTGTGTTCTTAAGTACCTTGACATCAGCATTAATGGCCCTTGGTGTATTGCATACTAAATTGATATACTTGAAGATCAAAGGTTGACTGGAGGTGTAACACTCACGCTGTGGTTTTTGCAGACACTCGTCGCTAATGTGGCAGTGACGTCCGGACCGGAGCTCAGGGGAGCACGGGTGCGGTCAGGCCTGCTTATGTTTAGCTTCCTCCAGAGTTGTCTCGATTGTGTACTCATAAACATGTGCTGACAAATAGTCTTGGCTCTGGACAAATTTATGGGCGGTTTGTAGCATTTTATTATAAACAGATTGAAGACGTTTCTGACAGATCAGGCTGAAAGAACATGGAAGATCTAGAAGAGATGCACACAAATAAGGTTGTTTGATTTATTAAGCAGTGGCCCCAAATGTATTTGGAAATTAAAGTCACACTTAAGTCACACTCACACGCGAACAAATGACGCTAGAGTTTTCTCAGAACTAGTTTGAGTTTTTAGAGACATTTTTTTTTAACTTTTAACTGTTTAACTTACTTATAATGATTTTTAGTGGATGTATAAAGTCAGTGCTCCTCAAGTTCACACAGGTGTAGTTCACCCCATGGGTCAACATTTTCCACTACACTGTAAAAAAAAAAAAAAAAAAAAAGTTGAGCCAACTTAAAATTTTAAGGCAACCAGCTTCAGCAGATTTTTGAGTTTTCTCAACTTGTTGTTTTAAGTTTATACAACAAAAAGTTGAGAATCTCCTACAAAAATTAGTTGAGAGAACTCAAAAATCTGCTGAAGCTGGTTGCCTTAAAATTTTAAGTTGGCTCAACTTTTTTTTTTTTTTTTACAGTGTAACATTTAACCATTAAATGGTAAAAAAAAATGTTGTTTAAATAGGGTGCTTGTGCTATATCATTCTTCAGATAAATGTCACATGATTTAATATTTTATTATGTAATACAATCAAACTGATACACTACCATTAAAACGTTTGGAGTCAGAAAGATTTTTGATAGAAGACTGATTTATTTCACTAAAAAATACAGTAAAAACAATAATATTGTAAAATACTATTAGAATTTTAAATAGCAAGTTGAATTCTCAGCATCATTACTCCAGTCTTCAGTGTCACATGATCCTTCAGAAATCATTCTAATATGCTGATTTGCTGTTCAAGAAACATTTCTTATTATTATTAATGTTGAAAACAGTTGTGGTGCATAACATTTCTGTGGAAACCATACATTTTTTGAAAGATTTTTTTTATGAATATAAAGTTAAAAAGAACATTTATCATCACTTTTGATCAGTTTAATGCATCAAAGATTTAATTTTTCTTTCTTTCTTTCTTTCTTTCTTTCTTTCTTTCTTTCCTTTTTAAATCTAAATAGGTAGTGTATGTTTAATATGAAATGTTAAAATATAACATATGTCTAAATGCTTTGTGGCTGATGCTGCTCTTGATGTTCTTTTGTACCTAACATCTGAAAGATTATCTTGTGCTCTTTTTTTGTGTGTGCCAAGGTTGACTGCAGTGGCCTTCAAAGTGGGCACAGCATTTTTTTGAAGGGATTTACAGTGAACTGCAGGTGTCATGGCCCTGTGGGCTGTATGGTACTATTGTGAGAGGAACAATGGCGCAGAAAGCTTGGGAACCACTGCTTTGCTTTGTTCTCGGCTATTGTCTGTTCCCAGGATGTCCTTCAGGAAAATGACAAAAAAGGTCAAGCAGCTGACACTCTACATTACCTTCACAAGACGATGAAATGATTGGCAGGGGAAGACAAAGGAAAATCTTGATTGTTTAATCTCACACCGACAAGATTTATGAAGTAAGTTTTATGTCTGCGAGAGATACACTGAAAAAATTGGGTGATGAAACAATATTCACACAGAAATTGCTAGTAAATTTCACAAATAATTACAAAGAGACAGCAAGTAACACATTGAAAAATATATGTGACCCTGGACCACAAAACCAGTCATAAGTGTCAATTTTTCGAAATTGAGATTTCTACATCATCTGAAAGCTGAATAAATAAGCTTTCCATTGATGTTTGTTATGATAGGACAATATTTGGCCGAGATACAACTATTTGAAAATCTGGAATCTGAGGGTGCAAAAAAATATTGAGAAAATCGCCTTTAAAGTTGTCCAAATGAAGTTCTTAGCAATGCATATTACTAATCAAAAATTAAGTTTTAATATATTTACAGTAGGAAATTTACAAAATATCTGCATGGAACATGATCTTTACTTAATATCCTAATGATTTTTGGCATAAAAGAAAAATAGATCATTTTGACTCATACTATGTATTTTTGGCTATTGCGACAAATATTCCCCAGCGATTTAAGACTGGTTTTGTGGTCCAGGGTCACATAGAAAGACTAAAAGTTCCAATAATATTTGTTTTATTTAAAACTTTGGAAAGTCTCTTTTACAGTGATTGTCTAACGTTAATAATGCACTGACTGTAAATGGAAATGTGAGTGCTGCTTGCCTGGACAAAACTTGCTGTGATGCTGCAGGTTTTGTGGAAGGTTGCCAGGGTGTTGCAATATTGGTTGCTTAGGTGTTTTCTAAACTCAAGAGCCCAGTCTGTCAGATGGAACCAATACAAGGCTTCACTGATGTGGAAGATGTGATTGAACCAGCCAATCATTACTTAAGCTACATTAGGTTGCTAGGATGTTATTTCTGTGCTTTTCAGGGGCAGTCAGACATTGCAAACACACATACCAAAGCTGTACAGCAAACTTGGCATAGGTCAGATGATGTTGTGTAATTCCTTGCACATGATGCATAGCAGAATATATTTTATATGAAAGACATTCCTTGTACTGTTCAAAATTTTGGGTGCAGTATTTTATATATTGCTTTTTCAAAATAATTCTTTTATTCAGTATGGATATATTAAATTGATCAAAACTAACAGTAAAATATGTTTATAATATTTTAATATTTCTGCTTTATATTATTTTCAACACTGACAATAATAAGAAATCAGCATATTTGAATGTATACATGCATATAAGGACAAATGCAGTGTCCCTTAGTGTGACACTGAGGAAACCCTCTGAGTGTCCTTGCTTTTGGAAGTACTGAGCATTGTTAGAAGGTCTCTATTTATGAGTACTGTTCTTTCATTTTTTTTTTTTTCCAAGGGAAATGATGCTTTTTCACTCGTCAAAGCTATTTATAATTAGGAGTGACTGTTGCATGTTGGGAAGGCAATTACAACAGGATGTGACCCGTGTCCACGTTTACAGTTCTCAAAGCAGGGCAGAGAGAAGCTCAAATGAATCCAAACAGTCCTCCCCAGTAACAAGTGCCTGAAACCAAAGCACAGAAACTGGGATTGGGGTCAGAGGTCAGATGCTACAGTAAACAAATTTAAGAAGCTCGTTATGAAAGAAAATGATGAAACATCCACTTCTGAGAACAGCTGACAGCACACATTTCTCAGCATTTTAGTCCGGGATATGTTACTGGCTGTTATTTGACCCATTTAATCAGTTTATTAAAGTAATAAATACATTTGATTGCTAAAAAGGACTTTTTCATAATTAGTGTGTTTGTCCAAATATCTATAAAAGAAGATACATTTTGAAGCTTAAATTTAAATTAAAAGCTTGCTTTCAGAAGAATCCATTTGTAATTTTATATATAATACATATGTAATTTTTATATGTATGTGTACATATACACACACACACACACACACACACAGTATGTATTCTATACAGTTTTAGAGAATACATAAAGTATTTTTGATATGAATATGAAATTGAATCAGTGTCTATTCTTTCATTTGATCCCCCTACAACAATTTAAAAACAATCATCCAAAATGCTATGTGTGTATGTTATATAATGAAAGCTTGTGTAAAGTTTTGTAGCATCTTTGAGTTAATGAATGTTTTGTTTTTTTAATTATACAGCTCTATGACCTTTAGCCCATATGCACATTGCTGTAGACCAAAAGATGGCTGCTGCTCCTCTGAACGTTCCTTATTCAAGCACAAGTCATAAAAACGAAAGACAAAACAAACACAAACAGTTGTGGGCGACTGACCTTGCCAAACTTTTAGGGAAGGACAGCTGGAACAGTACTTGATGTCGTTTCTACAAAACCCCTTTAATTAGAAAATAGCAGCCTAAGAAACTGGATGGGGACATGGAACGTGAGCTTTGTTTGTTAAACATTTCCTCATCGTTTATTTATTTTTGTATATTAAGTAGTGCTCGTTATCCTTTCATAATTGAAAGGAACGCTAACACGGCAAAAGCACAATTCCCTGGTGAAAATTGATGCTTGGGCACCAAAGGGTGATGGGAATGCTGGGATACGCACCTTCGTCTAAGCTCTTGTTTGTGTCTGGCTATCATCAGTATCATTACAGTGCTAATCTGGGTGTGGTTGGCAGGAAGAGACTCGGCCCAGTGTACCCAAAACAAAGACTGGAGCAGCGAACCCAGAGCTTCAGCAACTACAAAGCAGAAATCTGTGCGGTTGATGAGTTTACTGTGAGTTTTTCCAAAACATTTTCTTCTGTATGCTTAAAAATAAAGGTTTCACAGTCGTGCTGTAGAAGAGTCATTTTGTGTTCTCCAAAGAACCTTTCAGAGAATAGAACCATTTCCTCTTAGTGTGAAGAACACTTTAGAACCTTTTTCCACTGTAAAGAACCTTTAGTTTAATGGAAAGTTTCCATGGATGTTAAAGGTTCTTCGTGGTACTACCCAGCAGGCACAGGATGTCAATATAACGTCAGGTTGATGTTGAACATGACTTTGGACAGACGTTGCATTTTGGTTAAGAATGAAAATCGTGTTGACGTCAGTATTTGACCTCAATTTGACGTTGACTTTACTTTGGATTTTGGTTACACAACCTAAAAGCAACAAATATCGGCATCAGCTGACGTCGGTATTGGGCCTCAATTTAACATTGACAATAGACATTGAATCGACATTGAATTTTGGTCTTATGACGTTGTGTGGCTGCTGGGTATAAATGCCATAACCAGAACCATAAATGAAGGACCTTTATTTTCAAGAGTGTAATGAACTAGGAATAAAGTTGCTAGCCTCAGTGAATTTAGAGCATAGACACAGTTGCACAGTTGGCCATATTATAAGATAAAATTATGGTAAACCAGTATAAATGCTGAAAATAGACAGGGAGAGGAGTCTATTGCAGATGTGAGATAAATGCTGTTCCTCTGAACGGAACCCATGGGATTAAAAGAGAGACATTTCGGGTTTGATGGCAGAGCCAAACCCTCAGAGACAAACAGCACACCAAAGAAAATCTGCAGCCTGTTGCACTTACTCTCAGTCTTTGCTGTCAGAGGATGAAGTGAAATTATGAATTGAATTTATGGACGTTTTACTTTTCAACCTCATAAATCTAAAGTGTGTTCTTTCTGACATTACAAATGTCTTTCATATCCTGTTTTCTCATCTTTGACCTTTCTTTTCCTGATTTTTCAGTGATTCATGTCACATCAATGATGTATGGAGGCTTGATTGCACAAAAATGGTAACTGTGACTTTATTTCTTTTAATTGCACCTTTATATTTCAGGATTGTGACTTTATTTCTCATAAATGTGACTTAACTATTTTTTAAAGAAAATTAATACTTTTAGTACTTTTAAGTTAGTAAGTGAGATTGTTAGGAAAAAATATTTATTTAAAGGGGTCATATGACGTTGCTAAAAAGAACATTATTTTGTGTATTTGGTGTAATGCAATGTGTTTATGCGGTTTAAGGTTCAAAAAACACATTATTTTCCACATACTGTATATTATCCTCTATCCTCTGCCTTTCTGAAACGCGTCGATTTTTACAAAGCTCATTGTTCTGAGAAGCGAGGCTTGCTCTGATTGGCCAGCTATCCAGTGCCTTGTGATTGGCCGAATACCCCAAGCGTGTGATGGAAATGTTACGGCCCTTACCGTATTATGATGCCGTGTCCCGGCACAACGACACAAAATCAATAAAAACCCATTATAAACGAAGCATTTGTTGCATCCAGTGGGGACATAATTACTGATTATAAAGACTTATACTGTCTTCTTATGCATCGCATTGCATCGCGCCGTGTAAACATTACCATATCTGCTTTTGTGATCGGAGAAACAACAAACAACAAGCGCCACTCTACACAGCTCAAAACTTGCGTTTGAATAGTCAGTGGCAAATTGTTTAAATAAGAAAACATACTTACAGGCTGTGAGTCAGAAGTGCCAGACTGTCCTTGCAAAGTTGGAATTGCCCCACTTTATAGAAACAGCCTTTGTGCATAGCTGGCAGGCTACTCCCAGGTTCAGGAAATAGTCCTCCGTAAAATGCGCTGCACACGCTCTAATATTTGGGTTGAACTGTTCTGGAACAGTGTTGTAAATACAACTTAACCACTGATTTCTAGTCGTGTCCTCTTTTGGAAGCCCAAACAAAGTACTTTCGGTTTCACAATGAAACACAGCGTCTCCAAGACATGGCGCCGGCGGCAGCAACAATACTACAGCCAGAATAATAGTTCCGCCTTCTTTCTTTGCGTATACGTTTGGGCGATGTTTTGCAAATCTTCCCACACAGTGACGTAGATGTGGGGGCGTGTTTGAATGAGCCGTTTTAGGTGGGCGTGGTCGAGTCATAACTTTTATAAAGAATATCTCTTTGGTTTTGAGACTTTAGTCTTTGCAACTTCTATGCACAAACAGCAACACTCCAAAGAGAAAGGAAAACTTGAAATCGCATCATATGACCCTTTAAATGTATGCTGTTATTTTGAACTTCAAGGAAGTATCAGTTTCCACAAAAATATTAAGCAGCACATCTATTTTCAACATATCATAAACGGAAATGTTTCTTGACCAGCAAATCAGCATATTAGAATGATTTCTGAAGTATCACGTGGCACTAAAGACAAATAGAAAAATATTTCTGAAGAGAAATAAATTTTAAATATATGAAAATAGAAAATTTTGTTTTAAATTGTAATAATATTTTACAATATTACTATATTTACTGTATTTTTCATCAGATATATTCAGCCTTGGTGAGCATAACAGTTTCATAACAGTTCATTTAAAAAAATCTTACCAAGTACAAACTTTTGAACAGAATTACAACTCGAATTACAACTTTGTTTCTCTTAATTGTGATTTTATATCTTTAATTTGTACTTCCTTCTTCATAATTGCACCTATATTATTGTGACTTATTTAAAACGTATTTAAATCTCTATTTTATCTCACAACATCTTCTAAATAAAGAAATGTCTGTCTTAAGGATGTGCTTGTTTCTGATATCACAGAATATCTTGTTCTTGCCATAGAGTTTTTTGTAAGGTTGTGCCATTATAAGCAGACCCTTCCTTTTCCCCTGTTCTCACACAAACAACTCGCCTATCAACTTCATATCAGGAAGTTCATATCCCGGCAATGTGATAGCTAATGATATACCGGCTGTGAGCATCTCTTTCCTTACCTCTTTGTGATTGTTTTCAGTATGATACTACTAGAGGATAAAATATATTTCCCTCTGCTTTCATTAAAATAACAGTGATAACACTATATCAACATGATAACATTGACATATTGGATGTTGTGTCACCCCAGGGAGGCATGAATCAGACGTCGTTACATCCAGCTACATGAGTCGTCTACCTTGGAAACCTGCCCTGATGTATCGCACATCATCGGTCATGGCGTTCACTTTCATTTGTCTTCATGAAAACAGTTTAGACATGAATTTGCCAAACGGTTATGAGGGCTTTAGAATCATCTAAAAGATTTAGCGCCACACTGAGAGAAAATACCTTGAAAGAACAATTTCAGTTCATACCAATCTACTAAAATGACTTTTGGCAAACAGGGGTGTGCTGTTTTGCTGTGAGTTGTGAAAACAGTGTGTCACTGGTGGGGTCTGGCCGTGATCTGACACGCTGGGGAACAACACAATCCTCTTAACGTCATAATTGCATTAGCTCTTAATGGGCCGAATTTTGCCAATTACTTATGGAACAAACGACAAATAGGTTCTTGGTGGTAATATTAGCGCACTTAAGACGTCATGTTATATTGCTATAAACAAATTGAAAAATAATTGAATTTAGATTTTATCAGTGAGGAATACTTGTTCTCACCCTACTATCTCATTTCTAGCGTTGTTCTAACTTTCCGTTGTGATTTAAATATGTGTCCAGGAAGGATTAAAATGAGTAATTCTCGAGCAAAAGTCCTGTTTATTTTATTCAAGTGTATTCAGAATATGAAATATGAATGGGATCGGGGCTATTTTGTCATGGAATTTTAGCTCAGCACGTAACAGTAGTGTAAGCTCTTCTGTTTGGTTCTTGTAAGGAATGCAGAGCAGACAGTCACTAAGTTGTGTTCACCTCTTATTGAATCAGTACATTTCTGTGTAATTGGCAAGAAGGGAACAGGCAAAATTTGATTACATGATTGAAAATTAAATCATACATAATTTCTTGGCTCCGTGGTTTATGTAACTCTTCTTACAATGGTACGGGAAGTATCCTGTACAAACATTACATAATGATGAATTTGAATTTGAATTGAATCATTTTAATCATTTGAAGTTTAACACTGAGTGATTTTCTTATTTCTTCTTATTTGTTGTATCTATCATAGATAGATAGATAGATAGAACGATGATGGATGGATTGATGGATGGATGGAAAGAACAATAGAATGATAGATAGAACATTAGAGAAAATGATAGATCGAACGAAAGAACGATGGATGGATGAATAGAAAGAATAAAAGAATGATAGAACAATAGTGAGAATGATGGATGAATGGAAAGAACGGTAGAACAATAAAGAGAATGATGGACGGATGGATGGATGCATGGATAGAACTATGATGGATGAATGGAAATAAAAATAGAATGATAGAACAACAGAAAATTATACATTGAACAACTGAACGAATTATGTATGGCTGGCTGGATGGATGGATGGATAGAATTATGGTGGAGGAATAGAACAATGGATGGATGGAACCGTGTATAGATGGATAGACATGAATAGAATGATGCATGGATGGATGGATGGAATGATAGAACAATAGAGAATGATATAACAAATTATGGATGGATGGATGGATGGATGAGTAGATACACAGATAGAAAGAATGATAAAATGATAAAGAGAATGATAGAACAAACGCTGGATGGATGGATAGAACAAAGTAGATAGATAGATAGATAGATAGATAGATAGACGTTAAGACACATAACAAGGACACAAGTTCATTTATCATTTGCAGAATATTGTTCTCACAGAAGCAGAAGGTTTAAAAATAACAAACTCGTTCAATAACATGATACAACATCAACATTATTTTGGCGATTTTCACACGCAAACACTAATTTAATTTTGCTCAGTTATAGTAACATGCCATGAGAGTTTTCCTAGCAAGTCAAATCTCAGAGTTTAATGAGTTTATTCCTCCCCCACTCTCTCTTTCTTTCTCTGTTTATGATCTCCGGTCAGTGCCGTGGAGCTGTATACATACAAATGGTTAATGTGTGGTGTCTCACACACACACACACACACACACACACACACACACACACACACACACACACCAAACATAGCAGAGTGTGTCTGTTTGCTGTGGTGAGGGAGTGCTGACGTGTGTGGCACCAGTGTGTGAAGGCCGGTAGGCTGAGTGTGGCCGTTCCAGTCAAGTGCGTACGACTCTGGGAAGGTAATGATGTGTGTGTGTGTGTGTGTGTGTGCAGTCCAGCACGTTTAATGTACATTGTCTCAAGTGCACTCTTCTGCACAAGTAGTTCAACTTCCTGTGACTACTCCTCTGTGGGAAGAAAAATAAAGCCCCGTTGCAGAAAAGGCCATGGGAGATGTCGGGGTTAAAGACAGACCTTCGTGTTTGTAGGAAAGGTCGTTTACACATGCACAAGCATCAAGGCCAAAAGAAGGCAAATGCTAAACACTTGAAACTGTTCTTTGCCAATTCAATCCCCCAGTTCAAGTATTTGTTCCTCCTTTTGGTGTTTTTTACAAGCTTTCAGAGGAGCAATTAAAATATTTGTTTAGCCACTCTCAATATAATTTAAAGATACCAACATTCTTGTAGTGGTAATTTTTGCACAGCAGAGTTTGAGGTTAAAACTAATTGTTTGTCTTGAATTAATTTTGCTCCAAGAAAATAAAGCTTGTTCTTAGGAACTTTTTTTTATTTGACATTTTCATGACATTCGTGAGTATTTTTGCATTATGCTACTCATTTTTGTTCTGCCCTTAATTTATATTTTATTTTAATATATTGTAGAAGATAAATGAATAAATAAAAATGTATTGTTTTGTTTGGTTACACTTTACAATAAGGTCTCATTTGTTAACATTATCTATTATGCATTAACATGAACTAACATTGAGCAATATATGCTTGACAGCATTTATTAATCTTTGTTAATGTTAGTTAATAAAAATACAGTTCTTCATTGATTGTTCATATTAGTTCACAATGCATTAAGTAATGTTAACCGATGCAACTTTTGATTTTCAAAATGCATTATTAAATGTTGAAATTAACATTATTATCAATATAAACATTGCAGTTTTTTCTATTGTAATAAATTAATTAACATTAATTACATATTAAATGAGAATCTGGATTTAGAATAATGGGAATTGCAATAAATAAATAAATAAATGTTAAAAAAATTAATGTAAAGAAAATTTGGCTGGATAATTGCCCTGAAAATAAATTAATGAATTTTTGGATAGCAAAGTTTTAGGTTATTGTTTGTCTTGAATGAAGTAAACGTTAAATCTTACAACCTGTCACATTTCAGCTTAAGATCAAATGATAAAATTATTTGCTGAAAGAAAATGTCTATCTCAGAATATTTTCTGAAGTGTGATATTTTGATTATTTGATTGTCAGTTATTTTGCATTACGGTACAATTTTTCTTCCAATAATATTTTATCTTATGCAAGAAGAAAATATAAATTAGTGGATGGATTATTACATTTTAAATTATTACAGTAAAATCACCATTGAGAATAATGGGACTTTCAAAAAAAAAAAAAAAAAGTATAAAATTCATATGCAGCAGTAATACACATATAGCAGTAATAACAATTTAGGTGGAAAATAATTAAAAAATATCTAAATTGACATGAAAATGAATAAATTAATAATGAATTAGTATAACAATTGGCAATTAAAGGACAGAATTATTCACTACTATATTTATCTGTGTTTGTGAATGCAGGGCCTTTGTTGGAGAATGTTCTCCCAGGACCTGTGAGGAATGGGACGCTCTAGTTGTGTCTTTCCGGCCCCAATGAATTTAAGTGACATCTCTAGTGAAAGGCCATTTCAGTGCACAACCGTTTTGCAGATTTCTGCAGCACAAGCAAATGGAAACCACACTGAACAGACACCGAAATAGAACACAAAGTGCAGGTGAAAGAAGCACTGTCATTTGAAAACCCTGACAAAGCACGCTTTTAAACCTCTTCCCTGAAGCAGTCCAGTAACATTTACACAGACGTCCCAAAAACAGTCATTCCTGGCGGAAAAAATATGGAGGCTTATTTTGGCCACCAGACCTTCTTGTCAAACAGTGAGCATGTGCACATCCTCTCTCTTGAGGAGTGCTGACGTAACAACGCGTTGACACTTCACGTTCCAGCGACTGTCAGGCATCGACATTGGCTTAGTTTCCTTCCCATTACTCAGAGAAACCTGATCCCAGGTCAGGTGTTGAAGGGAGGACGTCAACCAGAGAATTTAACATGTTGAGGAGATCTTGGCAGGGCAAAAAAGTGTTTTCGGGATGCTAAAGCATCAACACAGTCAGCCTTCTGCTGTGCAACTTTTATATGGGACGCGAAATTGGGCCACATATGTGTTGACAAGCTGTAAAGTGAGATCCAAAAGCCTTTTCCCCAGTGTGGCTGTAGCTTTATTAACATTACAGTTGCATTCTGAGAAAGCGCCGTTATTAAAGGCCACCCATTAGTCGTGGAGGCAGGAGCCGAGGACTTTGCCAGTTACAGCTGTTGCCTGGAGACGGCGTCTCCTGAGCAGCGGAAGCGGATATCACGCGTGCTGGGGTTTGGTGTTGGACATGAGAGGGAGAACCGATTCAATCTTCTTCCTGTTGATTCCAGTTAGGATCCCCAAACTGCCTCTTCCCACGTTGACACAAATACTTGGGCCCATGTGACATCCTGTGTGGAAGAGGCGAACAATAACGGACTAGTACGTCAAGACCTGGGAACGGCGCTGTGAGAGACGTACCATCACACCTCAAACACATCAAGCCCGTTCCGCACTCGGCTCTTCAGTGTTTAGTGTCTCGTCACCAAGGTTCATTTCCCGCAATACTGGAAAGGAATGTGTCAGCGCTGATTTTTATTTTTTCTTTCTGTGAATACTTCAGTGGCAGTAAAAAAAACTAACTTTACACAAATAAGATGTATATTTTTTTTAAATAAAAAATTTATTTCTTAGAATTTACTTACCCACATTTTTTTTTCTAGAATGGCTAAAGATATTAAATAAAATTAATAAAATAATAAAACATATTAAACAAATGCCAAGTAATTAAAATAATAAAAATTTCATTAAATAAAATATAAATAAGAATTATAATATAAATAAAGACTTTAATATAATATCATATTTGTTTTTTCTTATAGTAATTTGGGAATAAGGTTGATTGTCAGACCTCGACAAATGCAACACCACAGTTTGTTTAAGAAATGTGACCCTGGACCACAAAACCAGTCATAAGGGTCAATTTTTTGAAATTGAGACTTATACATCATCTGAAAGCTGAATAAATAAGCTTTCCCTTGATGTATGGTTTGGTAGGATCGGACAATATTTGGCCGAGATACAACTATTTGAAAATCTGGAATCTGAGGGTGCAAAAAAAAATCAAAATATTGAGAAAATCGCCTTTAAAGTTGTCTAAATGAAGTCCTTAGCAATGCATATTACTAATCTAAAAAATTAAGTTTTGATATATTTACAGTAGGAAATTTACAAAATATCTTCATGGGACATGATCTTTATTTAATGTCCTAATTAATTTTGGCATAAAAGAAAAATCAATAATTTTGACCCATACAATGTATTTTTGGCTATTGCTACAAATATACCCCACCGACTTAAGACTGGTTTTGTGGTCCAGGGTCACAAATAAGAAAATGCAATGAGAAGGGTCGAAATAATATTATTTCTTGAATGTCACAATTTGAAAGAAATATTACACTCTTGATAATGGTAGAAAATCATATGTTAACAAGACTGCATGCAACATTCGAGAAAATCAATACTGAATACTAAACATGTTACGTGAGATCCTTTTACAGCTTGTTTTTGTGGTATTACAGAAACACTAACATTTCTAAAAATTGCGACGCTATTATTTCCACTGAAATAATATTATTTGGAACCTTTCCTTTTCATCATTAAAAAATAAAAACAAGAAAATTCATTAGATAATGTTAAAATGATGGTATGACTTTAATTGCTGGATACAAAGACAGGACAGGCCAAAATTTTAACTCCAGATACTTTTAAGTTCATTTTATATCAGAGAATAGTTTATCTAGCATATCTAATAGGTCTTATGGCAAAAAAAGGAGCTTAGCACATCTAATGCTTTAAAAAAAAATCATGGGACATAGTGTACCATAATAAAGAATATTGTCAGGTACATTATAATCACTGTTAGTTGTATGGATAAAAAGAACACATTTTATGCCTTAGTAACTGCTGAAAGTGTTAAAATGGTGAAAGCCACAGACCTTAACTACCCCTCAGTTGTTGGTACATTGCTTAATGCTCTAAAAACGTGTTAAATAACAGTGCTGGAGCCAGAGTACTTATGCAGTAGATTTTCTCAGGAGCAATTAGCCTTTTATGCTAGATCTGCCAAGATAAACAGCCTTGTGCTTCATTTGTTTACAGTAGTGGCAGTTTTCTACCCCTCTCTTTCAGTGCATTGCTCTTGTCTTTCTTTGATTCTCACTTTCTCTGTTTTGCTCTTGCTGTGTAGATGGAGCAGCAATAATAGCGCTAATGATTCTGGTGTATTTAGTGAGACTGACTTCACCTTTGATCTCTGATGTCTCCCACAATAATGTTAAAACTCAGGTGGTCACTCTGTGTTAAATAATAGTTTACTGAAAAGATTCTGTCATCATTCACTCACTCACTCACTCACTCACTCACTCACTTGTGTCGTTCCAAACCTGACTTTAGTTTTTCTGGAAAAAATTTAACATAATGTTCTTGCTGTTTTTTCCAGTGAGAGCAATGCTGAGCATTCATAACATTGTGAACTTTTTTTTTTTTTTCATGGAAGAAACTCATTCAGGTTTGAAATGACTTCCTTGCAAAACAGCACATTTTGGCTCAATCTTATATTCTATTAATTTTAACTGCACTCCCATATTATACAAAAGGTAAGATTTATTTATTTAAAGACTTGTCCAAGTAATTAGATCAGTAAAAAATGCTAACAATTTTTTTTTCACCCCACAGTCTTTTTCATCATCACAGCATGTCACATCTGAAGAACATATTAGCATCAAACAGCTCTACCCAGATCTGTTATCCAGATTTGAGTTGGCCTGAAAGAAGCTGCTTTGCGTTTTTATCTTCGGTATTGGAACATGATAAGTGGAAGCACATCTCTTTCCCAGTCACGTCGGTGCAGAGTGAAGATGTGGCTTTTGGCTGTGATTCAAACCTCTGGCAGATGCTGTTGACGTTGTCATTTTACGTAACATGTAAGTGCTTCATTTCCGCATACCGGTATCATTTTGTAAAAATATGCTCTATATAATAATGCAGGGGTGCCAGACATTAGATGCTTTTGGCCATGTTCGTAAAGATGATTAAAGTTGGATTCCTAAGGAACACATGTTTAGCATGACTTCACTGACTGCAGTTCATTAAATGATATACTAGAGCACATAATTAGTGCTGAGGGAAGCATCACTGGTACTATTGCTTATACTTAGGGTTAGAAATTTCAACAAACCACTAATTCTAAGGATTAAACATTAGTGCATCATTTGTGGTGTGGACATTAAATCGTGGCTTATTGGTGAGAAATATGATGTTACTTTTCTAAGTGAATGGGTTTATGATTTTTAACTGCTGATTGATAACATAGTAAAATATCCATTTGATAGAGGGACTTGAAGCATATTTAGTGACTACAATATCATAAGAAGAGTTTCCAAGTGTTGTGCTAATTTTGCATTTAAAAAAATGAGTAGAAACACCAAGATTTGAATCCATTTTTTTTGGATTTTAAATTAAAAAAAAAAAAAAAAATACAATAATAGAATTAGAGTTCCATTTTCATCACATTTACCATTATGTTGCAATTAGTTTGAACAGTTTAATTTTTGGAAAAATCTAATTTGATGCAAATTTGATGCTCCTCTATGCAAATTATGTTCCTCTAAATCAATCAAGTTCATTGGTTAAACATAATTTCATTAGAAGTTGCCATAAATCAAAAAGATTGATGCAATGTTGAATTTATTTATTTATTCATGTATTTATTTAGAGTCAAATGTGTATATACTTTTTAATTGCTAGAAATACATTAATTTACATTAATGTAAATATGCACCTTGAAAGTGTATATATATTTTTAGTGCTGTAAAAATGATTAATCATGATTAATCGCATCCAAAATAAAAGTATTTGTTTACATAATATATGTGTGTGTACTGTGTATATTTATTATGTATATGTACATACACAGACATGCATGGATATATTTAAGAAAAATTTGTTATGTTTATATATTAAAATATTTATATATAATATCAATTACATGAATACAAATATATACATGTAAATATTTTCAAAATATATACTGTATGTGTGTATTTATATATACATAATAAATATACACAGTATACACACATACAGTCTGTAAACAAAAACTTTTATTTTGGATGCGATTAATCGTTTGACAGCACTAATATTTTTTTCATTGCTAGAAATGCATTATTTACATTAATTTAAATATGCACCTTGAATGGAAACATAGCAAATGAGCAAATGGACTGAAAATAATTTAATGTATAAACAATTTTTACCCAGAAATTGCTAGTAAATTTCACAAGTAATTACAAAGAAAAGCCGAGTAACACACTGAATTTTTTATTTATTTATTTTTTTTTTTACAGTGTAAGCACCCCTGGAAACCATATAGCAATGCATTTTTTTTTTCTTCAAAAAATGTCAAATCTACTTGTCATTTATTGCCAAGTCTAGCATGTGATAGTTCCTCATGACTGACGCAAGTTTTCTTGCAGTAGTAGGTCAAGTTCTTCCAGTATACTTCCCTCCAGTTGAGAGTGGACACAAGCCGGGTGGGAACAATCAGCCCAAGCGGTCACCAGCACGTTCTTTCTGGGAATAACTGCCAAAGGTTAGTGTCCAGTGTCTATTGTGGTTGTTCGAGGGGCTTGACCCATCAACCACAACAGAAAAATCTCAACCACAACAGCTGTTCGCCTCAAATGGCCCTTCATTCCTTCATTCCATAGCGAATGTACACAAGCACCAACAACAATGCTGTGCATTTCAGGATAGACAGATAATCTTTTTATCCTAAGTACAAGAAAAATGTTGAGCTTTCTTTCACCTTTTTCAAAAATACAAAGTTCTAGAATGGGCTTTTCAAAAGAGTTTTGAGGAATAACATGCACATTTCCCCCTCACAGTTCTTTGTATCCTTGTCCTGTAAACATGGCAAAAATAAACCTTTGATTTTAGGTTCAAAGTGAGAGCCGTACTGGACAAAGTCTCTCAGCACCCACCTCAAGCCCACAAGCTTGGCATTGACAATAAAGTGAATCTACTCATAGCTATACAGTTTAAAGTTAAAAACACAGCATTTTTAGGTTTAAAATACCACAGTCTATTGTGCAAAGTGCTTTTACAGTAAAAGAGAACAGAAATACACAATCTGACGTTCCCAATTGGATCACATGTTAATTAGTTTGGATTTGCTGAACTTCAAATTAACTTCAGTGGCTTTTGTTTCTGTGCTGAACTTTTCTTTTTTCCAGTTCAAAGGAGCTTGTGAGGAGTTCTAGAACAGAAGATTTAGTGTCAGTTTATTTCTGAGGATTAAAGCACCTCCTTCTGTCCTCCCATCCCCCTCAGATACACTCTCAGACCGGCCCAGTGTCCACTGAACTGTTTCTTTTAAGAGGACAGAAGTGGCTTCTATTGCATGCATGGAAAAGTACAGTAGCATGCCTGAAGTATTGATTGTTTAAAACTAATAAGCCTATAGAAAAACATATTATGGTTAATGCTGAACTGTTTTGTACACTGAACCATGACACAATGAGTTTCTGAGAGGAAATATGTTTGGTGCTTAAGAAATGTTTTTTTTTATTATTATTATTATCAATGTTAAGGACAGTTGTACTGCAGTTAAGGACTGTTGTATTGGCAGTTGTGCTTAATATATATTTGGAAACCATTATGCATTTTTTAGGATCTTTTAATGACTAGAATGTTCAAAGGATAATGCCTGTTGTGATGCATTATATCTTGTCATAAATAATTAGCCAAATTTAAAATGCATAGAGTAACAATGAATTGACAAGTGTTATAATGTATTATCTGTGTTTATAATTATTTGTGAGATTGTAAAATGCATTATAAAGTACATTACAAGCCATAATTAATGCATTAAAACTACTTTTATAATGCATTATATATAAAGGCTTTAAGTAAAGTGTTACCAAAAAATCTCACTGACCCCAAACCTTTGAATGCTGGTGTATAACTAATTGATTTTTGTTACTTATCTCATATTATATTTATATGCAGTGGAATATATGTACAAACCAAATTATACAGCATTCAGATCCATTACTCTTGTATAGGCATATTAGCATTTCAAGAATACTGTCAAATATAATAATACTGTCACTGTCAAAGCGATTAATTGATCAGTGGCTCAACCAATTCATTCAAAAGGAAGAAATTGCCTTTATGAGCATGCTGTTTAACAAAAACATTGATTCTGGAATGAAACCAGTGATTGTTGTAGTTGTTTTTGTTGAGTGAGTCATTAAATGACTGACTTTATGGAACTTTTTTTGAAAACAGTGATTCATTTAGGGACAAAACATTACCATAAACATTCTGCTGTGTTAATGCGTGGAACTATTCTCATCAACACAGCAAAAAGAGACAAAGTAACTTTTGATACCGTGTCTAAAAAGTCACTCAGTATGAACTTATTTAATGAACTGTTGTCTAAAAGCAATATCACATACCAAATAATCACATGCCTAACAGAAATATTTGATTATCGTTGGTCAGTCGCAGCATTCTGTGGTCAAATATTTTGGTGTGATGACCTTTATAATGTGACCAATTTCCTAGTCACTTTGCGGGGTCCTAAACATCCTGTCTGTGTTTGACTGTACATTTTCCCTCCCATATTTATAACCCAACAAGACCAAAAAAATGCTGCGTTTGGATGATTCAGCAGCCAGAGCTTTAAAAGCTCTCATAGCTAACATGATACTCCTCAGGATGTCAGCCTTTAGCTCTGTCTCCCTCTTTTTTCCTCTCTTTCTCTCTCTTTCAAGCACAGAGCCGCTAGAAGGAGGATCACAGCCAATCCAAGTTCTTTTTTTTTTCTGCTTGAACCACTGCCTCCTGTTTTAGTGACCAATTACCTCAAGGCTGGATCAGCACATGTCCAAGTTGCCGCCCGCTTGCTTGGCCTCGCATGTGAGGACATACAGAACAAACACGACTCTATGCCCAATTATAAGGCCACCTTTATTAAAGGATGCTTCTGAATGGTATGAGAAAAGACCTTTAAAATCCCACTTATGTCACCATCTGGGACCCTGGAGGCTTTTTGAACCAGGCGTTTGGAGTTGTAAGTAGCGAAGTCATGAGGATGGGTATTTTTGATTGTTCATGGTCATTCACCGCAATCACAGCCAGGCCTGTTAGCCGTCCTCTTTTTATTGTGCAGAAACGCTGGCCTATTGTTTGTCTCCAAGCTCTGGAAATTTCTGATCAGTTTAGATGAATAAGCACCGAGCAGCTCTCGTTCCCTATTGATTGTCGCATAAGCCAAAGGCAGTTAAAAAGAAATCCCTGGTGAGCCAAATGAGGTGCAATTTGTTTGTTTCTCTTGAAGCTTGTAAAGTGGAACCATGTGAAAAAGACCTATATCTCTGAAGGCTTTGCAAATAATTGGAAGTCTCAATTCCTGGTTACCACGTTTCAAACATAATTACAAGTTGCAGGCATAGTTTGTTTTGTCTGATGTGGTCCTTTCATTTGCTTGCTGCTGTTTTCAGCCCCGAAATCAGCATCAATAAATTCAGTTTTTCATGTTTTATTTATTTACCCAGTATAATGCCATGGCATAAAACTAAAGACCAAACAAAAGCAATCTTTAAAAGCTCACATAGCTTACAACACACTCTTGAAATGCATGATTGCACTTTAGTATATGGTTTGCCATAGAGTCTTTTGGTTGCCTGTATTCATACTGTGAGAACCATTAGAGAGTGAAATGCAGCACACAGAACTGCTTTGTGATTTAGAGCTTGAGCAGAAATAGTGTGATCAAGTGGTCAGTGCTGACAGCAGTTGGGCTGTAATGATGCAGAAGACCTGGGGCGGATGTTCTCCTCTTGACGTGAACACTGTCCAAAAACACACACTGAACCACACAGACAATGTGATCCTTATTAAATCACCCAATGCTCCAGATGTATTTATCTGTATGACTGCAATTGGACAACACAATCTTAATCAAATTATGGATAGACATTTGATTCAGAAAAAACAATGTAAATTGACAATAGAATAGAATAGAATAGAATAGAATAGAATAGAATAGAATAGAATAAGAATAAGAATAAGAATAGTATAGAATAGAATATAATAGAATAGAATAGAATAGAAAACTGCATGGTAAATAAAACTGCAAATTTGCAATAGAATAGAATATTGGTAAATACATGAAACTTCATAATAGAATAGAAAACAATAATAGTATTTTACTATGAATGTTGCATGTGTGATGACTAGAGGTTAAAGGGATAGTTCAACCAAAAATTCTGTCATCATTTACTCACCCTTTTACAAACCTGTATGAGTTTCTGTCTTCTGTTGAGCATAAAACAAGATTTTTTTAAGAATGTTGGTAACTAAACAGTTGATGGTATCTATAGACTTCCATAGTATTTTTTTTCGCCATATGGAAGTCAATGGCTACGAAATGTTGTCTTGTTAGCTAGTTAATATAAAATGTATAATGTATAAAAATAACATTTTTATGGTTTTAGTTAACTATAATGACCCTATTATATAATATATATATATATATAATATTATATATGAACATCTAAGTCACTTCATTGTATGGAAAAAAACATTTGGACAATTCTTCCACAGAGAAATAAAAGTCATATAACAACATGAGGGTGAGAAAATAATGACAGAAATTTTATTTTGATTTAAATATCCTTTAAGTCAGAATCAGTAAAATGGCATAGTCATTTGTAGAAGCTGGTTAACGAAATATCATCATTCTTTAGCAATGATGCTAAAGAATTCAAATTAATGCTCTTTAAGGTTCTAATGATGTTCATCAGCATTCACCAGGTGACTGCAGGCTTTAGATAAACGCCCCTGACAGGCTGATGGATGGTGTCTTTTTTCCTAAGAGGTCTCCCTCAACACAGGAAGAGGGTAATGGTGTGTGCAGCAGCCAGCGGCACTTACTGAAACGGATCATTTTCTTTGTTTCAGCTCCATAATGACTGCATGCAGGACAAGCAGAGATCAGCTCTATTAAACAACCTCAAGACCTGAAGGTGTTCTGCATGAAACTCAGCGATAGGCATCGGCCACATGCAGCAGACGCCGAAACATTCTGCATCTCTGTCCTGAAACTGGTGGCTTACTGGATATCTCAGATCTGTACGCTCAAGAGCGCTCCCTAAGAACAAGAACAGCTTTACCTGGCTCCTCTAGGAGCTCTTTATATCAGCTCACAGGGGACAAAGCGAAGATATTGGGATTGTTCTGTTGTCTGCAACATTAGCGGAGATTGCATGTAATAAGGCCTTGGATGGCTCTGAAAATCAGAGCCTGATTGCTTTGGCTGGTCATAAGAGTGCCAGCGCTGTTTGATGTGCTGACCAAAAAGGCCGGAGCTGCTCTCTGATGCCTTGCCTCATCACGATATGAGCGTTTAGCAATGTAGAAGTAATGGGGAGCTCTTGTCTATCAGGCCTCCAAAAGATAGAAACCAAATAACAAAAACCACAACAGGAAAAAGTGACTGCTACATAATCTTTAGCTGTATTGTTATGTTGTTGTTGAAGGCATATAGGCATGTCTTCTGAGAAACTGTATGAGAGAAAGATCTTACTGGTGCGTACAACTAATTAAAAGTGTCAGGCTATATAGAGAAAATGTTTCTATCCACAAAGAAAATCCAGGATCTTGGCCAAAACGCAATGCCACACAAAGAGCTTGGGAAAAAAATAAATGTGTAACTGAAAACAGATATTTGTCTCTGTGGCATCAATCAAACGGTCTGTGCATATCCAGCAGAATAGAATAGAATAGAATAGAATTCTATAAAAAATTTCAGGGTAGCATTTTACAATAAGGTCTTATTTGTTATTTTTGCTCTTAAAAACATATTAAATGTTGAAATAAGGAATAGTTCACCCAAAAATGAAAATTTACTGAAGATTTACTCACTCTCAGGCCATTCAAGATGTAGATGAGTTTGTTTCTTCTTTTAAATAGATTTGGAGAAATTAAGCATTACATCACTTGAAACAAACAAACAAAAAACTACAAGACTTTTTTTTCACTGGATAAAGCAATATTATGGATAGATGATTTGCATTTTGGATTACTTGTAGATTATTGTGATGTTTTTATCAGCTGTTTGGACTCTCATTCTGACGGCACCCATTCACTGCAGAGGATCCATTGGTGAGCAAGTGATGTAATGCTAAATTTCTCCAAATCTGTTCTGATGAGGAAACTCGTCTACATCTTTGATTGTCTGAGAGTGAGTAAATTTTCGTTTTTCATTTTCAGGTTTCATTTTGTGGTGAGCTATTCTATTCTATTCTATTCTATTCTATTCTGTTGATTCTAAATATAATGAATATATTAATTCAATTTACAAGTATAATAAAAAAAAAGAATAGATAAAACATTGAAAGAATAGGACAACATATATAAATCAGTGCACTTTTAATAAGACACTATTTTGTGGGATTTTGAAATATATTTCAGACTCCTGCTACTTCTGTTAATATAAATTTGTATATATATAAACATTAAACCGTTTTAGAGTACAAAGCGAGTGTCTTCTCATGGGCTCCCGAGTGTCTATGGTTTCCAAGAGGAATGTCTACAACAAGCAGAAATGGCCCCTCAAACAACATAATTCTTATTTAAAGGGCAGATCTCTTAGAATCACGAGGAAATGTATGTGTGCCGGCCCCAGTCCAGTTTACTTGAGTATCAAACATATTTAGATTATAAATCTTTGAGAAAGTCTTTGCATCTTTATGTGTGTTGATGGATTGTGAGAGATTTAGACTGCACATTTTTTAAATCAAGTGTCTCTCATGCTATTGTGTTGTGTTTCAAACAGACATGTCCTCACTCTCTGCTGACCACTAATTTACAACCACATAAATAATGCCTGTAACGTTTAATCAAGCACAAAATAACTGCTTTTTAAAAAAGGCAAACTCACCCCATATATTTTGTAAGGATCCACTATTATAGCTGATTAACACATAGGCATTTTCTGGCATATGTAACTATAGAGAGGTTGTTGTCGGGGGGTGTTTAGATTTAGTCATTAGTCATGTTCTTGACATCATAGTGCATAATATGCTATTATCCTGTATTGCATAATTGTATGTTAGTATGGAAGCCAAACCAGGTAGACATTACGATAACAGCTTTAATTGGTTGTCTGGTGCCCCTGACTGCCCTGATTACCACTGAATAACAGATGTGAGTGTAGGGGAGTGAGGTAAGCTGTGCCACTTTTTACATAAGTTCTCCTCTAGACATGAGAAAGCTGCCATGTCAAGAGAACAGCTGTATTATATGTAATTAATTTTCATCTAATTCATCTAAAATACAAAAATGGACATAAATGAGTTGTTTATGCCAAAACTATCCCAATCTAACGTGTACTTTAGCTAGACATTATTTGCTTTCCTTTTGTTCCCAAACCAGCCAGGAAATGTTTTGAAATTCAAATATGCATGCAGTTACCGAAGAACATATTGGTTTTTGCAAACATAAAATGTGTTATGTAACCTTATGTTTCCTGATTCTTAGAAAACAAATTAAGAATACAAATTTAGAGTTTTACTGGATTCAAACTAAGGTGCTATTTTTCCACATTCTCACCAACAATGTTAAAGGGAAACATGAAATGTTGATCCCTGTTTGCATTTCCCCCAACTGTGTGTGTCAATATAATTTTGTGGGAAAAATCCTTGATTATTTTCTTTGAAAGGTGGGACTCTCTTCTTCAGCTTATTTTTTTGGTACTTCAAAGTGAGGATTCAGTTTCAAGTTTTTTCAACGACACCCTTGTAATAGTATCACCTGTATTTGGATAAAAAGCTTACTATCACTGTTAGTTAAGCCACTGACATATTTTTCCCAGATGCAACTTTGACACAGTATCAGCTGTATTTGGATAAAAAGCTTACTATCACTGTTAGTTAAGCCACTGACATATTTTTCCCAGATGCAACTTTGACACACATATGCAAGAATTTTTTTATATCATTGTGTGTGTGTGTGTGTGTGTGTATATATATATATATATATATATATATATATATACAC
>JAFVLL020004419.1:0-10425 GCA_021397915.2 Tor tambroides | reverse complement strand
GTTAGATTTTTGTGAATGTTTTAAATAAAAGATCAAAAGGATTAACAATGCAGATTAATTTTCACAGCCTTCTTTGATCATATTTACCAAGGGTGTCAATATTTTTGGCCATGACTGTATAATATCCAAACAAAAGCTTTTATTTTGGATGCGATTAATCGCGATTAATCGTTGCCCAGCACTACTAATAATATAATTACTTGATTTATATAACATTAAAATGTTATTATTTAATATAATTTAACAAACAATAATAATACATTTACTTCAATTTAAGAATATAAAATAACAACAATCTTGTCTAAATGAACAACATTTTTGAGTTTTGAATCATCTGTTTAGCTATGACTCATTAAAGTGGGAAAACTGGTATCTGAAGTCTTGCTGTGGAAAAATGTAATACGAAGCGTAAACAAATAAGCATGAAGTTGGTATTTTCCTGCATAAGTTGATGCTGAATATATACTTTAATGAATGTCAGCAGCCTTAAAGCTTTTCTCATTGCCAGCAATGAAATTGTGTGAATGCATCAAGCTGTTTTTCCACCAAGGAGTGGGTGGAGGATGTAGCACTGACGCTAGCATCAACCACAAACTGTTATTCTTTCTAAAACCGAGACCCTTATTTCAGCATTTTCAAACTCATCGACCTTTGCACACATATATCTCATCCACCTCGGTTCCCTGTGCCATATTGCTACAATAAATCGCTACTGTGTGCTATAAATACACAGAGAGGACTTCCCACAGTCTCTGTAAACAAAACACCCGCTCGTTCACATGACCTCTGATGGCACCTGATCACAAGACGACGTGAAAGGATCACGCATAGCAGCGACTCCTGAAGAAAGTAACAAAAAAAATCTTTTTGTACACACAATGAAAGTCAATGGGGTCCAAAAACAACATCGTCTGGACCCCATTGACTTTCACTGTATGGACAAAAATGTCAGCGTTTTGGAGACGAAATGATAACCACATTTTCATTTTTGGGTGAACTATCCCTTTAAGGTTTTCTGTGCCATCTTTTTTAACAAAAGCCGCTGAGTCAGTCTTTTGCGCAACTGGGTGGCAACAAAGCAGATGTTTAGGAAAAATCATTACGGGATGCCAAGTGCAGACCAAGTACGTATCATATGTCACGTCAAGTTCAGGGATGTTTTTGCTTGCATCTTATCGGTTCATGAAGACATGAAGGGACTTGTTGTGACATCCTGTATCGAGGTTGCAAACACAATACGGTCTTTTATAGTCAAATAAGAAAGAAAACCACTGCCTCAACTTGGAAAGGGCTTCCCCTGTGGACGACATTATATAATAGCAATACGTTTTGCTTAAAATAAACATTAAATGGCATTTAAAAGTGTATCGGTTTATTTCCATGAACTGATGCATGAGTGAAACAGGACACAAATTTTATGTGTCAGGGATTTGAGATATGAAAATATGGGCAACCGAAAACAAAAGACATTTTAGACAGATTTTGATGGAATATTACGAAGACAAAAATGTTTTTTTTTCCTTTGGAATGACGATAACACGTGTTAATTAAAGAGAGTCACTTTTGGTTTCATTCTGACTTCTTTTAGGTTTCCTCTGGGTCTGGAAAACACTTGAAGGCAAGCCTCCGCATTAGATATCGTGACTTGACAGAAGTCTGGGTACTTACTGGTTTTCAGATTGCACGGGACAGGGCAAGCTGTAGGTCTGATGGGGGAAGCTCCAAGGGTTGTTGGCAAACACATGGCTCTGAAAGAGAGGAAGTGAAAGGTTTGGAGGTGAAGGTTTTAGGTACTAGGTAGAGATGTACTGCTATTAAAGTTCTGGCTGAAAAGCTACATTAAATACTTTATAGTGCCGTCAAAAGATTAATCACGATTAATCGCATCCAAAAAATTTTTTGTGTACATAATAAATGTATGTGTACTGTGTATATTTATTATGTATATATAAATACACACACATACAGTATATATTTTGAAAATATTTACATGTATGTATATTTTATATTCATATAATTTATATATATATATATATATATATATATAAATAAATATATAAGATATTTAATAGATAAACAACATATTTTTCTTAGATATATACATGCAAGTGTGTGTATTTATATATACATAATAAATACATACAGTACGCACATTACGTGTAAACAAAAACTTTTGTTTTGGATGCGATTAATTGCAATTAATTGACTGACAGCACTAATGCTTTATATGCATTTAATGCATTGTATGCAATAAACATATTACAAATAAAAACTACAAATAAAAAAAACTAACAGTAAAAACAAAGTGGAAACAGCACACTGAAAATAAAACTAAAGCAAAAAAATGCATGCATATATATATATATATAGGACGAAAACTATTTTTTTAAATAAAATTTACTACAAAAAACTACAAATAACTAAAACAATCACAAAGTCAAAACTAAGTGAGAACAACATATTGAAAATAAAATAGAAACAAAACATTTTTATATTTATAATAAAAATAAAATGTCAAAATTATATAAATTAAAAATAAAAAAATTAAAATGATATAATTATATAAATATTTTATAACAAAATCTAAATGAATGTGTGTGTGTATATGTATATATATATATATATATATATATATACACACACACACACACACACACACTGTTACTGATGTTTTAATTATTTAATGTATGTTTAAATAAATCTGTTATGAAACAAGTTATGACAGACACTGTGTAAATGAATATATTTCAACAACAAATAGAAATGCTATAATTTAGAAGCTAATTTAAAAACTGCATTGTGTGCAATTTACATGTTTGCTTAATTTTTTTTTTAAGTTGAGTGTTGATTATTATATTTAAAAATAAATAGTAATTGAATTTAAATTTGTGACCCTGTACCACAAAACCAGTCATAAGGGTAAGGACAGGACAATATTTGGCCGAGATACAACTATTTGAAAATCTGGAATCTGAGGGTGCAAAAAAAATCAAAATACAGAGAAAATCATATTTAAATTTGTCCAGATAAAGTTCTTAGCAATGCATATTACTAATAAAAAATTAAGTTTTGATATATTTATGGTAGGAAATTTACAAAATAGCTTCATAGAACAAGATCTTTACTTAATATCCTAATGATTTTTTGGTATAAAAAAAAATAATCGATAATTTTGACCCATACAATGCATTTTTGGCTATTGCTACAAATATGCCCCAGTGACTTAAGACTGCTTTTTTGGGTCCAGGGTCACATTTGGACTCTGTTGTTAATTGCAACCTTATAGTAATGTAAAAAGGCTCTCTATAGAACAGGGAGGGCCTGTTTTATAGGCCCTCCCTTGAGGGCCGGAGACCTGCAGAGTTTAGATGCAACCCTAATTAAACACACCTGATCCAACTAATCAAGTCCTTCAGGCTTATTTGAAAACTACATGCTTTTTATGTTGGAGCAGAGCAGGGTTGGAACTAAACTCTCCAGGAACTCAGTTTGACACCCCCTGCTATAGAGCATAAAATGAGGTAGATTTTTGTCCCTAAGAAAATTAATTATAGCTGAATTGATTTAAAGAAAGAGCAATTTGTTCAGTAAACCACTGTTTAATAAAAAAGCAATTTTATGTTAAGTTTTTCCCCCTGCTGTACCGAAACCATACTGAACCGTGACATCAAAACCGAGGTACGTACTGAGCCGTCATCTTTGTGCACTGTTACACCCCTAATATATATATATATATATATATATATATATATATATATATGATAATAAAATCATTTTTAAGGACTCAAAACGAACAATTGAGGGAAGGACGACTTGAAAATAAAATAGGAACTAAAACAAAAATAAAATTTATAACCATTACAACTTTGAGCGGAGCAGAGTATAGCCTGCATAAAATAGCGACTCAATCTGTCTATATCTAAAATATGTGTCTACAGGAAACCCCCTTCATTTGCACAAGTGCTATTTACACTCGCGATGACATCACTGCACTCCATCACCGCCCAAATATCTACCTTACACTTCCTTTTTCCACTTTAAACCATCTTATTCTTTGAATTTTACCAAACGCTGTCACAATACGCGATTCACGATAACAGTATTTGAACAAAACAGTGAGAAAAAGCTGCATGGCTTATCAGGAATTGCGTCTACCAACTGTTAAAATGACTCTGTGACCACAAAGACGTCAGATTCTGTCACCCACACACACCAAAGTCTTGAGGTTTCACCAGATATCAGAGTGAATGACCCGAGTTTTCGAAAAAGGAAACCAGTAACGAACACTATGACTTTATGAATTTATACGTGTGCTTATATCCCTGTGGTAAGAAATGTGATTCTATACCAAAGGCACTGCGGTTAACAATATAGGCTAGTAACCGAAAGGTTGTAGGTTCAAACATTTTTGACTGGTGTGACCAAAAACGTTCCACTTTTAGATGCTAAGATGTGATGTTAAAAGAAATAAGAAGCAAATCTGAGATGGTTACCATAGGGGGTGGCAGGATGAACCCCCCGGCGTCCAGCTGAGGTCCGTCCGAATGTGAAAAGCTGTGCCGGTCCATGGCAGGCGGAATGGAGAGTGATGGCATCAGACTGCAGTCTTGTACTTGATGGCCGAAGCCCACACCGTGTAAACCTGAGCGATCCGGTCAGCGTCTTCTCACCATGACCTAAGTGCACAAACACAAGAGACACGGGATGTCCATAACGGTGGAAAGACAAGTGGGTGAGCAAAAACCTCAGAGAAACGGGGTGAAAGATACTCAAATGGCACAAAAGTCATTTGGAACAACATGAGGGTGAATAAATGTGACAGAATTGTTATTTTTAGACCTAAAAAATAATCTATTCTTGCATTCCAGATACTCTGAATAGATCTATTATCATCAACTAGACTAGAGGAGTGTAAAGTTTCACACAGAAACCAATGAAGGCTTTCAATGACTGAGACTTGTGTGACGGCTCTTATGTACAAAAGGCTAATATTTGAATAGAGTTCCTTGTGAGGATACAGAATTGAGACATTTTGAGCCACGGAGCAGTTCGAATTAAGAGAACAAACATCTTGGTATCACATGAAGGGACAATGATTGTTACGCAAGGGAAATTCTCAGACGCACAAAACAACTTGTGTTTCTCGTTAGGAAGTTGATAATATGCCAGAGAACAGTTAAAAACACCTTAAATATGACATACATCATCATTCACAAGGTGAAACCCTGTTCACAGCATTTTATGGCTGATGGCTGATAACAGCCAATATTGAATAAATGATTTACTGTCTAAATAAATTAAAGACAACACTAAAAACTAAACTGAGAAGTGTATGTTCATTCTGAGATTTGCTAAACATTACATTTAACAATGTTGGATTATTAGTGTTTTGAAGATTAACTTTAAGTGAGCTTTAAGATGCAGACACATTAGCGAAATTTAGGCCAAATTTCACAGCTAAATAAAGATATATTGTCTATTGTCAATAGTGTGGGGATGTATGAAGCACAACTCACACAGAAGTCTGTTTTAAACCGAGCAGCTTTCTGTTGGTCAAATTTGCGTGACCAACTTGGGCCCGTCATGAAATCCGCATGGGAAAATCTTAAAGGGATAGTTCACCCAAAAATGAAAATTCTGTCAATAATTACTCACCCTCATGTCGTTCCAAACCCGTAAGACCTTCGTTCATCTTCAGAACACAAATTAAGATATTTTTGAAGAAATCTGAGAGCTTTTTGACCCTGCATAGACAGCAAGGCAACGACCACGGAAGAGAAGAAATGATTGAATAAAGTCGTTATTTTTGTTTTCTTTGCGCACAAAAAGTATTCTCGTAGCTTCATAAAATTACGGTTGAACCACTGATGTCACATGGACTATTTTAATGATGTCCTTACTACATTTCTGGGCCTTGAACATGGTAGTTGCATTGCTGTCTATGCAGCAGTCAGAAAGCTCTCGGATTTCATCAAAAATATCTTAATTTGTGTTCTGAGGATGAACGAAGGTCTTACGGGTTTGGAACGACATGAGGGTGAGTAATTAATGACAGAATTTTCATTTTTGGGTGAACTAACCCTTTATTCTCACACAAAATTCCAGACTGCATGAATTTCTATTAAAGTGGCTGGATTCGCCCACAAAAAATGTGCCGTATAATGGTAAATGTGAACGGAATGACAGAAAAAGGTAATAGTAATGTTTAATGTATTATGAACAGAATTCGTTTTTCTCTGCAATAACATGCACTGGAAAAAAACTGGGACATAAGGAAGTAAACAAGATTATTTTAACTTCACGTTGTCTTGAAAAAACACTTAACAACCTCTGAGGTTACATCCATATTTCTTACGCCGTCGAATGCCTGGGCAGTCAATGCATCCCAGTAAGGAGGTGTCCATCTCTCTAACCCCCTGCCACAAAAGACAATCAATACTGATTACTACTGAGTTCCCAGATGTCCTCTTCCTGTAAAGCACCATTATCTTTACTGGAAGACAGGGAAAAAAAGATGAGCCAGGATAGAGATTTTCACAGGAATGAAGGACACACTCATTTTATTTCACATAACATCCAGATAACAGGAAAAGAAATACTGAAGGTAATAAAACTGAGAAGTTGTATTGAAACGAGAAGGAAGCACTAAAGGTACCTGACAAACCATTTCTTCAAATAACTTTTCTAAAAATAGGTTTGAAAAAAGTCATCATTAACAGAGAAGAACTGCTACCTTGCGACTAGTAACGTCACAAACCTGATGTGTTGCATCATATTTCATTTAATCGATTTGTTATTTAGAAGGAAACTAAAAATAGAGTGAAAAAAATCATGATTGGTGGAGACGAGAAGGGGGAATTCCTTCAAGAATGAAGAAAATCCTTCAGTTTGGCCTCCAAAACCATCTAAACGCATCATATTTTAATAAATGGATTCGGTTTTTAGGAGAAAACACTAAAAACAGGACACAAATGTCATCAGAGGTGGAGACAAGAAGGGGGAATTCATTTAAGAAGGTATAAAATCCTTGGGTTTGGTCTCTAAAACCATCTAAACGCATTATATTTCAATAAATGGATTTGTTAATATGATGAAAAAGTAATTACTTGCAGACACAAGAAGGGAGAATTCCTTTAAGAAGGAAAAAATTAAACATTTTAAATGGTTTGTTGTTTAGGAGGAAACACTAAAAATATGACGAAAAAGTCATTATTGCTGGAGACGAGAAGGGGGATTTCCTTCAAGAACGAACAAAAAAAGCTTTGGTTTGGCCTGCAAAACCATCTAAACGTGTCAAATTTCAGTAAATGGATTTGTTATTTAGGACTAAACATGAAAAATAAGATGAAAAAGACAAGGAGGGGGAATTCCTTCAAGAAGGAAGAAAGTTCTTTGATTTGGTCTCCAAAACCATCTCAACACCTCGTATTTCACTAAACTGATTTGATATTTAGCAGTAAACACTAAAAATAGAGCGAAAAAGAGTAGTGGAGATGAGAAGGGGGAATATCCTTCAGTTTGGCCTCCAAAACCATCTAAACGTGTCATATTTCAATAAATGGATTCGTTATTTAGGACTAGACATGAAAAAATAAGCCAAAAAATCATTAGTGGGAAAGACAAAAACAAAAAAATGGACTTTTTTCTCACAATTGCGAGTATACAGACTTCACAGAAAAAAGTCAGAATTGCGAGTTTACAATTCTGACTTTTTTTCTCAGAACTGGGAGTAATGAAGTCAGAATTGCGAGATATAAACTGGCAATTTTGACTTTTTCTCTGTGAATTTAGAATTGTGTGATACAAGCTCGCAATTGCGAGTTAAGTCAGGATTGTGAGATATAGCCTAAACTTGCAATTCTGAGAATATATCAGTCTCTTTTTCTCCTCAGAACTAGACTTTATTACTCACAACTGCGAGAAAAAAGTCAGAATTGCAAGTTTATATCTCGCAATTCTGACTTTGTCTCACAATTCTGAGAAAACAGTCAGAACTGTGAGTTTATATGACGTAATTCTGAGAAAAAAAAAGTCAGAATTGTGAGATAAAAAGTCTCAATTACTTTTTTTACTTGTTATTTAGTGGTGGAAACAGGCTTCCATAGGAATTCCTTTAAGAAGGAAAGAAAGTTATTTGATTTGACACAATGTAATTGATTTATTATTTGGGAGGAAACACTAAAAATAGGACACAAAAGTCAGTTTTGGTGGAGACGAGAAGGGGGAATTCCTTTAAGAACAACAAAAAAAGCTTTAGTTTGGTCTCCAAAACCATCTAAACATGTCATATTTCAATAAATGGATGTTATTTAGGACTAAACATGAAAAATAAGACGAAAAAGACAAGGAGGGGGAATTCCTTCAAGAAAGAAGAATGTTTTGGAGGCCAAATTGAAAAACGATCTAAACACATTGTATTTCAATAAACTGCTTTGTTTTTTAGCAGTAAACTCTAAAAATAGGATGAAAATAGTCATCACTGGTGGAGACGAGATGGGGGAATTCCTTCAAGAAGGAAGAAAAACCTTCAGTTTGGCTTCCACAACCAACCGAGCTTAACGAACGACAGGTCAGGACAAAAAAGTGCCCGACTGATAATCACATCGGAGGCTTGCAGATGGTGTGAATTACGAAAGCTAAGGAGCTTATTTCGTGACCTCAGCCCATGAGACTGTTGCCTGTGGCGCGAGACCTGACGGATGCCTCACGCGGTTCCTCTAATCTTCTCTGATCTCTCGCACGGCACTAGAGGCTACTGAGACATCTTTCACGGAGTGGGAAGAAAAGCATGATTTGAGAGGAAAAAAGTCCTCAGGGTTGTGGCGTTGTATGGATCACCATCAGGGGTTTCCCATGTTCTCCTCAAGAGTTAGTTAAGGACACGACTCACATTCTGATGTGTCACTGTGAGCGCATGGAAGTCATCCAGGAACGTGTGACGTGGGTAATCCGCTCTGCCGCTCATCCTTGTGAGCTTTCTTGAGTAAAAGCTGGAGATTTCGTAAGCTCAGGGTTCTCTGATGTTCTTGGATCAAAGCGCACCTCTTATGCCCTGATGAGCGGAAATATCTGGAAGGAAGGAACTCGTTCTGTAAGGGTAACATGCTAGTTTTCGTCAGCTAGCTTCTGTTTGCTTTATGTGATCCGATGCCAAACCTGAGTTGTATCGTTTTGTCCTCATTTGCTCTTTGTCTATCTCAGTCCTTCATCTCTGGGTAAAGGTCTTGTCAGGCGACTATGTTAGGAAGAGCCAAATGAGTGTGAGCTATCTGGCCGGAGACACAGACTTCAGCGGGTTTCACATGACTGGCTGGGAAAGCCGAGCTTGGGAACTCAAGGCAGACGATCCCAGGAGATAGAGGAAAATCATGCTGACACTTGTTTGGAAACAGTCGAAGCTAATGCAATTAGAGAAACAAACTAAGCATGCCAAGTGCGGCCAAATGTGTTTGCAATGGCAAAGCCAGACACATTGATTGAGAGATTAAATATTCAAGAGAGGAAAAAGTTACTCTGGGTGCTGTCACATTCAAACGCCACAAGATTAATTGGGCAATTACGATAAAAAACCCCATTAATCTTTCTATTTTATTTAGTTCAGCTCCTCTTGTCTATGGTATTCCTTTATTCAAAATTATGGCCAGTACTGATAAGCCAATAGTAATTTATCACTTATGGCTGATCACCAATTTATAGTCAATCCTGTATATTATAATAAATGTATGTACGTATGTAATATTAAAATAAATGTTACAGTATATTATCTAAAAAAAAAAAATACTAGCCTAAACTTGTTTTAAATGTTAAGGGCCAGATTTAGAAAACAGAGTAAATTAGCGTTAGAGCACAATTTCATAAAAGCGCGGATGGGAGGGGAAAATTCTGCGTGTGATTTACTGATAATGCGCACATTAAAGAACACAAACACAGCCAGATCATTTCCATAATGACCAGCACAATCTACCAAGAGCAGCGCAAATTACCGCCTGCTTTAAGACATGCTTTTTTTAAATAATGGTGCAAATATTTGACAAGCGCAAACGTTCGTAAATTGCGTTGAGTGATTTTTAAATTTTGTGTCTGAAAGGGAAACTCCTACAAATGCAACAGGCGCAAAAATAACTGTATCCACACCTTTTCAGCGCTGATTCTTCACTGCGCATCTTTAGTAAATCCTGACAGTACTATTTTAATGCCAAAAGACACAATCTGGCCCTAAATGTTTAAATGTTTTAATGCCACTAGTGAATTTAGTCATCACAACATAATAAATGAACAAATGTACAAAAATCGATATTTAATTTTTAAAATTAAGATTTTTTTTAAGATTTTGCAGTGGTATTAAATTATTAGAGCTTAAGCAAAATTGCAAAACATAATAAACACAATACATTTATAAATAATTGAAATCAATTTTTTTTTTTT
>JAFVLL020004417.1:0-31341 GCA_021397915.2 Tor tambroides | reverse complement strand
GCTCACATCAAACTCCTTTCAGACTCACACAGAGCCGGCGAGGTCTGATGAGATGCAATTAACACTGCAGATTAACAAGCTCATCTGCGACATGAGCTCAGCATGCTCCACTTGTCCCTCTCGACCCTCTTTGTCATCATGTGATGCCCCAGACCACCACGGACTGAGGCGGTCTTGCTCTGTGTGATTGGAAGACTGCTGTGGAGCTGCACTGAGCTGGCAATGTGACACGCAATCTGTCACATGTACCTAAAATACAATCCTCTGCTCTCCAAGAATGGTATAACAGCAGGCTTATTGGCATCATGACTTTTAAGTATATACATGTATTTAATAATCTTTACTGACATATAACATTACATATGTATTTACAAAGCAATTGCAGATGTGTGTGATGAGGAAAAGCACAAAATAAGAAAGGTGTTAAATGACTGTAATAATAAGCATCCCTTAAACAACCGGTCAACTGGTTGATTCTTAAATTAAAATAATTCTGTTGCTGCAACAGCCAGATCATTCTGAATACAAAAATTAAATGTGATGTCCGGTGTGGTATGAAGAGCCTCTGAGCCAAATTTGGAGAGAACTGGACAACATTTGTGGAAGGAGAACAGTTTTCATCAAAATCCAATTTGGCAGATGGGAGACACCATCATACTCTGCAAGCCAGAGGGAATCTGTACTGTACAGAAGCATGATTTAAGGCCAATTCATAACAATAACAACCCCTAAAGGCCACATTATTATCAATTATATGCATCACGTTTCAATTTCTTTGACCACAAGGCGCTATCCCCAAACTGCTCAGGTACCCTTTGGGCATGATGCCAATGACCAAGCTTTGTTTCAATGCAAAGTCTTGCTAAGACACAGCAGATTGTATGATTTATGATCACTACACATTAATTAAAATTACTTCAACATGCTTTGTAAGGCTTGGTCTGAACATCTGAGACAAATTCAGTGAGAAGATTTGTAGGCAGAGTATGGTGGATATTGGAAACACAATGTTCAATCAGCTATGAATGCGGGTAGAAGGAGAAATTTTTCTCTTGTCTAGACCAAGGGGTTATAGGCAGAAAAGAAGTCAATTTTTGAGCTGATAGGGGCACTTAAGTGTTTGACTGGGAGACTTCGACCAATCTTCTTCGCTTCTTGGGCCCTAATGATAGTTAATTTAAACTATCAGTGAGATAGACCAGAAGATCAATTGGTCTTCGCAGAAATGATTAAAAAGCCTGTGAGGAAACATTTTTACCTCCACCTGTGACATAAATGATGCTTGATGTGGCTGCAATAAAACTTAATGACCACTCAATAATTCATGCAGTGCTTGAAAACGTCAGGGATACTGGAGAAAAATATCTCGAAGGATACGCTTTATGTGTCTGGGAAGGGTATAGAGGTGGAGAGCTGTGATTCAAACAAAGTGTTTATCAAGGACAAAGCTTATGAACACTTGTCCACAATGTGTAGGAGAGAGAGAAATAGAGAGAGAACAGCCTGCAGCACTTGGTTTTACTCTACTAGACACTGAAGTCAAATGGCTCTTGTTTGTAAATGATCTGGTGCTGCTGTCACAAAAGAGGCGGCAACATATACACAACTCCTAGTATATGCCAGTTTAGCTAATCTTAAAAAAATATATATATATATATATATATATATATATATATCAAAATTAACATGTTAATCAAAAATGTATAAAAATAATCCAATCGGTTAGGCTATAACCAACTCCAATCCAGGGGTCCAATAAATGGAATTTCCATAGCAGCATTAGAATGATTATAAATAGCGATAAATCGAATATAAACTTTAAACATATCGATAAATAGATTATAAAACCTTTAAGAGTTACCTTAATCTGAGACTGAGAGATCCAGAGAGACTGGAAGCATTCAGGTAACGACTGGAATGAAGAGGCGTGTCTACGGTGCGGGGGCGGGGCTACACGCTCTCATCTGAAAAGCCACTATTATAGAGACTTAAAGGGACTCACAGGTGTGCAGTAATACGTGAGTCACACAGCGCAGCCGTTCGCAGAGAGAGATTAAATGTGTACTATAAAGTCAGCGTGAGAAAGAGGAGCGTTTTTGCGCGGTTAGAGTCACATTGGGAGCGTGTCTTTTTTCAGACTACAGCCATGTGATGGCATATGAGTCGAGTGTAATGTAACAATCCCCACCGACGCTTGTGCAGTGTTTGACGCTCAGTGACATGACATGGACAGCGGAGTATCTCACTGAGAGCAGATGAACTGAAGAACAATGTCGGACCAGGTAAGATCATTGCTTTCCCTTGTGTGTATATAGGCTCTGTGTGTGTGTGTGGGTTGTAGGGTCCTTCACAGGTTTGGGATGTTCGCCAGTGTGTGTGAACACACCCTCTCTTCTGCAGCCTTTGTGTTGACTTTGTTTCTGTAGGAGTGATTGTGTTTGAAAATATTCCTGTGCTGAGACAATCCTAGATTTATTTCTAATATTATTGTTTAGTGTCCTTGTAATGATAAAAACAGTCAAAAATAGCTATATTGATCATTAAAATCACTGTAACTTAATAATATTTGCAAGTCCTCCTATTATAGTCGAGAATGTATTTATGATTTGCATACTACTTCAATATTCATGATTAAAATTCAGATTTTTTTTTTTTATTATTAAAAGTAACTGTTAAGAGCTGGCCTCACCCCAAGCATCATACTACACCTTATTGTCTCACTGTCTGTCCCACAATATAGTCTATGATTAATTAATTACCTCCTTTCAATTAGTATAATTGGCAGTCTATGTGTGTCTTGCATGTCTGACACCGGATCAGGCGTACTAGTTCCCCAGCACACCTGCAGTGCTGCGGCTATATTAATTGCCGTATTAATATTGATGCCAGTTGTCCTTGCGAGCAAACACAGTGAACAGTTTAAGAGCTCTCTTGGCGATTTTGCTTGATGGAGATAGATAGATGAAGCTCTCAACAGCCTTGAGCCTGAGAAAACTCATTACGTCCCTTGTCTTTTTGGACTGTTGGGATGTTTATGCCACTCCTTTAAAGCAAGTGATGCTTGTTTATGTGAATGGATGCACTGCTCAGTGTTTTGACCCACTTTTGTATAGAGTGCACAACCCTAAAGTCCCAGAGGGTTACGATCCTCCCCCCTTGAACATGGATTGTTTCTATACATTATTAATTTAGATATCATAAGGGCTGCCATTGTTCTTGATGTTCAGATTTATTGAGTGAATGTCTTTGCCTCTTATGTATGTTTTTACTCATCTTTGGTTTTCACAGGGTTATGGCTTAACTTTATCAGCTGCACCCCCGCTTCGCAGGGGCAGCACCCCCTTGCCAATCAAGCATCAGCTGAGGCGAGAGGAAGCTGTGTCTGAGGATCACGATTGGATGCCGGGGCTTGACGAGCCTGCTACTCCGCAAATCAGCATCAGCACTACCCAAGATTCTCCTTCGCCGAAACCGCCGCAGCAAAAGTACCACGGACCCCTTCGGATAGTACTACTGGGCCAAAACGGAGTGGGAAAATCCTCTCTGGCACTTTGCCTTGCTGGACTGTCAGACAGATCACTCTCTGTAGACTCTGAAACCCAAGCAACCGGTAAAGATTATATTCATACACCCTTCTTATGCTCAGCATCAAGCATCAGGATGCCAAGGACTGTAGTACTATATTTAGATTTGCTTTGGATGAAACACACTTATCACCTCACAGACACTCGAGATCACTAGTGTAAGGCTCTCAGGATTTGATTGGTAAAAGCAGAGTGGGTGCCGTGAAGGCATCCATCTTATTTCAGGTCTTTCATCATCTTGTCTTAATGAGGTGGGAGAGAACCAGCAGAGTACTGCCTCTGCACAGACACTTTCTGCACAAACAGAGCATGTCATTTACTAGGGGATAAAGAGCCAATCAGACACACAGACAGGTTTTTTTTTTTTCTCTTACCTGAGTTGAGTGTCCTTGTGCATTGATTCTGCACTGGATAAATTATTGTTACGCAACTGTCTCGAGTCCAATTTTGAACTTACCTTTCAAAAGTTCTTTTGTATTCTTCCCACAGATATATTATTATATGTTTGATCCCGTGAAATTGCCAGTTTCGGCTCAACTGCAGGAATAAAATTAGATGCTAATTGAACACCAGTGATTTCGTTTTAAGCTTGAGTGTCGGTTTTTAAAAGAAATGTTTTTGTGTGTGTTGTAGACGAGGGTTACCAGCGGCGAGTGACCGTGGATGATGAGGACAGCACAATTTTAGTATATGACAGCTGGAAACAGGTGAGTCACGCACTCTCACAAATGCATAAAAGCACGCTGAGGTTTGCTTGTTTTGGGTTCTTTATTTTGTATTTTATTCAATGGCTTTCAGAATTTGTTGCAGTGCTTACAAGGTGGGAGTGTATTATTAAAAAAACATAAAACAGAGAGTTAAACTTGTGCAATTAAGCCAAAACAGCTTACACACTCCGTTAAATTTATTATTTTCATATTCTAATGAATTGAAGATTACAAGATTTTCCCTACTGATTTACATTGATAGAACGTTCAACAATACTGATGATGTCATCATAATATATGCACATTAAATTGTGATTGGTCTTGCCTTCCCTCCGTATACATAAACATGTAATGCTGTTGATTCTTGTATTCACCCAGCAGAAAACAAGATGCATACTTATTGTCATGACAACAGCAAAGTGACTGATGCGACATTTCATTTTTCACAGAACTAAAGTCCAAATTCTAAGCTTACCGAACACAATTCTTTTGCAACCTTGTGAATGCTGGTAATTGCTTCAGAAAATCCAAATCTTCTAATGTTTTCACTGCAGTGTTTGGAAAGCTGTTATGAAACTGTAGTTTGCCAAGCTACAATTTAAACACAATGTTTGATGTCTCATTCTGTTTTCTCGTTGCCTTTGACATGTCGTGGTCTCAGACATATCTAATAAACTAGGAAGCTGATTGACACATACCCTTAGTTAATAATTAACATAGTTAACATAACTATTGTAGCTTAGTTAACATAATATACATAAATTATATTTACGTAAATGCATTCTATGTAGCAAAATGCAAACACCTTAGGCAGCATTTAGGCTGTTTAAATAGTTTGTTACAAAACAGCATTTAAAAGGTGTTTAATTAAAATCATCATTGCTCCAAACATGTATGGCTTTCTCTTTTTCTGCAGAATATATTTTGAACGATCTGGTAAACAGTTATGGTTTGCATTGAATTCTAATGTAGGGACCAAAAAAAAAAAATACCCAGACGTTTTTAAATATGTCTCAGAGACATGACATTTGGAATGACATAAATTGGAGCATATTATTACGTTGTTTTTGGGTGAATTATTCCTTTAAAATGCCACACGTTTTAAAGGAATAATTGAATTGAACTGCTACATTTACATGAACCATTGCATAAATGTAGGTGTTTGGCGTGAAGTTCTATTAATTGTCCAGGAGCACTCATCATATGAGAGTTGTTAAGAAAAAAGAGAGGGAAGGATAGAGAGGTTAACAGAGAAAAGAGGGGATGCAGAGAAAGATGAGAGAAATCTGCTCTTGACCTTCCAGCTGAGGTTTGTCTGTTGTTTGTCATTTCTGTTTCCTTTTACTTTAGGGCAAATTGTTTTCAGTTTCCCGTAATTTGTTCCATTTCTGCTGAGTGTAACTGCCGGGTTACGAGCGTTTTATGTGTACCCTCTATAAAATCAACCAGGTCCTGGTTTCCTTGTTATTTCACAGTGAATTATGACCTCTGCTTTTCCACTTTAAAAGCCACTTATTTCAGAGTAATCTAAAATGATCTAATGGATCAATCCACTGTGGCATGTATCATTATACTTTTCAGTCACGATTACTGCATTTGCATTGCAGGATTGTAATTTTTCATGTCAGTAATATGACAAATCTAGATATACTGTCAAGTAAAGAAAAATATGGCTCTTGCGATATATAGTACTGTATGTCAAAACATTAATATCATACACTGACATTTCAAAAGTTTGGGGTCAATGCAGCTTTTTTAATTAATACTTTTATTCAGCAAAGATGCATTAAAATCGACAGTAAAGACTTTTACATTGCTACATTGTTATACATTTCTGAAGGATCGTGTGACACTAAAGATGGCTGAAAATTCAGTTTTATGACAGAAATAAATTACATTTTAAGATATATTAAAATAGAAAACTGTTATTTAAGTTACTATTTTTACTGAAATATTATTAAATAAATGCAACCTTAGTGAGCAGGAGAGACTTCTTAAAAATATTTTAAAAATCTTACCAACCTCAAACCCTCTCATCCACTTATCTTGGAAGTCTTTCCACTATAACATGGCTTGAGGGATTTTCTGAAATGGTCAAACCCAATAATTAATTCACTATGTTATCATGCAGTGTGTACTGTTCCGAAAATATAGCACTTTTTAATTTGGGTGAAAATATTAGAGTTTCATCTTTGATGCTGACCCTTGTGGGTAGCGTCACCTCAACCTCAAAGCATCTGTGAGACTGAATTATTTACATTCATCTTCCTCTGGGATTGATGCCTCTCTACTAGTTCTGACCTTACTTGTCTCTTCGTTTATCAATCACCTATTCCTCTTTTCCTGAAGATACAAGAAAGTACAAGCCATTTGACCTTCAAAGGACATTCACAGGGGAACAAATACCAATTTGAAAGCCTCTCATGTTGTTGGGTTTTATGTGCAATGCATGTATTTTCCTCACACCCGCTCATATGACTGTCCAAAGCATGTAGTGTGGGTGTATCCACTCAGAGCTCTGTTTATACTCTGAAATATGATGATCATTTCGCCTGGAACACACAGATGTATCACACTGATATCATGAGCACATGCTTGTGATTTTCGTATGAATCACAGAGTGTCTTTTCTGTGTCACAGCTGACTAGAAATTATTCAAACACCTGTGAATGTTATGTGATATTATCATAGGGTTGTGCACATTGATGTTTAGGGTATTAAGTTGCCTTTGTAGCCATGTTGATTATTCATATTTATTCAAATCCCTGGGCAAAACTGATTGACTTTGACTGGTCTGTTCCCTTTCCAAATGATGTTTATGTGTCATCAGATCTCTCCTAAATCAGATGCTGTTTGTTGCAAGCTTGAATATCAATAGTGATGCTGCTATCACAGAATGACTGCAAGTTTTGGATTAATTCCAGGGCAGAGATGGAGAGCGAGAGAGCAGTGGCTGGAAGAACTCCAGACTCCCCCCCCCCCCCCATTCCATCATTTATCTTTCTCCATCTTTCATTTTTCTCTTTCAAAGCATCCCTCATTTTCTCTAACCATCCGGCTCTTTTCCTCAGTGGCATGTCGTATCACGTGACCTCTGACCTCACCCTCCGCGTTGCATTCTATACCCGCCTGGCCCGTTCCCCGGTTGCCATGGTTACCGGTGGTTACAGCAAACAAAAGGATCCCAGATAAACTATGCGGTTATTAATTTTAATTTTATAGATGCAGAGATTCAGCGCTGCCCTTACAGCTTCATGGTTCACTGATTGCAGTCTGTAGCTCATGGATTGATGCTTGATCATGAAGAATCTTGAGCAGAAGTCTGTTAGTAATACAGTTACTTTGTTTATTTCAAGGTTTATTTGAGTAGTGGTTAGAGCTACACTATTGATTCAATCAAAATTGATATTTCCTTGCACAATAAACTACAACAGACTGGGATTTAATTAAATAAAAATATAGTCTGCGATGCACTGCATACTTCAAAACGAATTAGTGGCGTTCTGTTTTGTCTGTAGTCTACTACAATGAATCCCATGCAGGAGTGTATGTGTAGCAGGGGGTGATTGGAAAGATTTTCTTTTTTCCTTTTTTAAACCTGTTCAACAGAAGTTATGACTATAATAGGGTGAAATTAGGGTTGTCAGAAAATTAAAGTAGTAATCACATTCTGTTCCTTTTGAAAGAAAGAATGTGACAACTGTATATTACTGGTAAGATTTTTTATTTTTTTTTTATGTTTTTGAAAGGAGTCTCTTATGCACTTGGTTTGTTCGGGATTCTCCGAGAGGTTACAAAAACATTTTGGCTTACATGTGACCACTCAAACAAATGGCCATCTAAAAGCAAACTTAACTCAACTCAGGAGATGATATGAGAACAAGATGCGGTTTGCTTAAGTAATGTTTTTGAAAGACATCTCTTATGCTCACCAAGGCTGCATTTATTTGATCAAAAATCCAGTAAAACTGTAATAGTGTGAAATAGTTTGTTTTAATTTAATAAATTTTAAAATATATTAAAATATATATTTTAGATGATAATGCAATTTTATCTTTTAAAATGTAATTTATTCCTATGATGACAGCATCATTACTCCAGTCTTCAGTGTCACATGATCCTTCAGAAATCATTCTAATGCTGATTTGTTGCATAAGAAACATTTTTATGATGACCAATGTTGAAAACCATTATGCTATTTAACATTTTTTTGTAAAACTTTTTTTTTTCAGGATTCTTTGATGAATAGAAAATGCAAAAGAACAGCATTTAGTCCATACTTATTTTCAGTCATTCTATCTATCTGTCTGTCTATCTATATAAAACTGAGGCTAAATTTTTAATGGACGTGTAAGTGATGGTTTGGTTTGGAGTTTTCAGAGGAAAAAAAAAAAAAATTCTCACAGAATGCTTTTTCCTGAATTGCCCCAGAACTGTCAAATCTTGTGATAGACAAACACGCTCAAGTGGAGCCGAAGCACGGTTTTCATCTACAGTATTGATTGTTTTTATTTAACAAAAGGTCATTATTACTGATAGGGTAAAACGATATCTAGTATGATTTAAAAAGTATAAGCCTATCTGTAGGGTCTGTGGGAGTACATACATAAATGTTAGAAGACCTGCTACACATACTCCAGGTATTTGTGGCTGCATTTGCACTGGGTTTGTTCAGGATTCTCCGAGATATACAAAAACATTTTGGCTTATGTGACCACTCAAACAAACGGTCCTCTAAAAGCAAACTTAACTCATCTCAGGAGATGGTGTGAGAACACGATGTGGTTCGCTTAAGAGTAACTCTTATCTATTGGCAGCAGAATGCGGGCAAAACATGACTCAAATGCATGAGGCATTGCTCCAAATTGAGTTGTTGCTTACTCGTTTGTTTCCCACACTCTTTTGAATGAAAGAGCTGCTTATTTAATTACTTCATGCCTTTTGTGGTTCGCTTTGATCCAGGAAGCAGCAAAATGAAATGTTAAATGTTTATCAAATTGTGATTTGAATTGCAATGTTTTTAAAGTAATTGCAGTGTGATTGTTTTTGTCCTTATCCTTGTAGTGGGATAAAACGCCCTCTAAGCATTTCTCCCATGTCTGTCTTTAAGACAAAATGTAGGCGTTACTAATTAATGGGACAAGTCTTAGGTGATTCAGTGAAGGTCAGCACTTTCCTTATTGTGAAACAAGGTCAGCATATCTGGATGCGGTGAAGACATTGCAGTGAGTTTACAGTCCGTTCTGCGGACTGCAGCATCTCTGTCAACTTACTTTGTTCACTGAACCATGGAGAATTGGAGAGAGACAGTGAATGAACTCATTCTCACACAGTGCTGCATCAGTAGTAGCTGCAGAGGATGAAGGTCTATTTTAGTTCTGTAGCAGATTCCCCAAGTTCACCCAATCTACACCTGACACATCAGCCCAATTAGAGCCTGGGTTATGCACAGGCATTCATTCACATGCAAACACACACACACTCACAAACGTACAATCACGCACACCGCCCCGAGTCTAGACTGCCTCGGTTAGCACGGTTAGATTTGAAGTGCTTGTGACAGCGGGGGGAAGAATGGCTTTAATAAGTCATTCTCTTTCCTAAAATAGCACATGGTCAGCCACGTCCTTACGCATGCAAGAACGTGTTCCGTCACCTGTTCTGCCATTGGTCGAGATTGGGAGTTACGTCACACGTCGCTGCTCCCTTTTCCGTGTTCCAGCGTGAGTTGGTTCCAGCATGGAGATGTATCAGCATGCTCTAACCTGTCTCTGATCACCTGTGTCCAATACATTTGCCAAAAACTCCCCTTGAAATCAATTCCGCCTAAATGGGGTGTGAACTGAATCGAATTGTTCCATTAGATAATTGAAACTGAAGACTTCAATCAGTTAAAAAATAAAACGAGGGTTCAGAATAGAGCACTACTTAGCTGTTATTGTTTTTTTAGATTGAATATCAAGCTTGTCAACTATATTTGTCTCAGTTGTTGTGGGTACTACTGTGGCCCACAATGCAATGGGAAGTGAACCTTCTTCTCCATTGTGATGAATGAAGAAATGAACTAGAGGGGATACTAAATGTGTTAAGCGTTTTTCTTTTGACTTATTTGAATGTAATAAAATGTGTACTATGTACTATTTGTTTATATATACTATGTACCTATTATATATATATTATATATTATAGTTATATATAGATGTTATATTAAGTAAATAAAGTGTTACCCTACTAAAAAAAGTAATTATATTTAAAATCCATTTATTTCATACTAAGTATAGTTCAAATCTTTTAACAGATTTACTTACTGATATAAAAATGTATAATTTAACTTTATTTGGAGTACTACTTGTGCTCAATGCAAATTTCTTAATATTAAGCCTAAGATGTGTTTTAATGTCACTATTGATGAGGACTGTATGAGCTTTGAATAACATCGGTTTTTAAATGCAAGATATTTAAAGGGTACCTGAAGTGTACTTGCAATAGTTCCACTTTAGCACAATCAAATATACTTCAGTATGTCTTTAGTTGGATTTCAGCACTACTTCCGCACAAAGTGCATTAAGTACAAAATTAGTTGTTCCAATTTAGCAGACTTTTGGCATACTAAACTGGTATACTTAAAAGTACAATTGCAGAGTGTTATAGTAAACAATATGTAAATGTATTTGTAGTATACTTAGCATGAAATAAATATTTCACATGCATTTTAGTATATTTATTTTTCACTAGGGTGTGTATTATTCACCCCTTTTTTTTTTTTTTTTAATTTTACTCATCCTCATTTTGTTCCAAACCTGTATGGCTTTCTTTCTGTAACACACATAATATGTTAAAAGATGTGCACAACAAAAAAGATGTTCATTTATGAATTTTTTTTTCCCATATAATGAAAATGTCTGCTGACTGAGGCTAACATTTTGCCTCTCATCTGATTTTTTTGGAACAGCATGAGGATGAATAAATGATGACAGAAATGTCATTTTTGGGTGAATTAGCCCTTTAACATTAGCATTCATTTCAAAATAAAACATGCAACGTGGCAAGGTAATGTTAGCATGTCGCATTCTACTTAATATGCTTACATATTACATACTTGCAAAATATTTTATGAAAATAGCAAGCGGTATGAACTAGTTTTTCCGTTCTAAACATAGCCCAGACCAACCCTAGCTCTAGCCAGCCGTGAACATGGCACAAGATGCTACCAGTTGTTGTCTGATCTGTAATGAGCCGGTAGACTGGGGCTATTCGACTTGGCTATAATTAATAGATTACTTTGAGGTGAAATATTGATGACGCTAAGCGGCTCATATGGTTTTTGTTTACTGGGTAGTGGCCATTGTGTGTGTAAACTGACAAGGCGGTTTGGAGGGTTGTATTTTCTGTAAATGTGTGAAGTATACGTCTGTTTATTTCACTCAGATAGAGTGCGTAGTGTACTGCTGGGAGCCTTATGCTTAAGTACAGTGTGCCTCAGCTCAGCCCTAGTGTCGTTATGGACTGTGAGCTTTGTGTAACGTTCATTAGGGAGATGTTTATTCTTTGATGTTGGTGTGCTTGGCAGAATAAGCGGGCTTTTATTTCTGTGGAGGTATGTGTGCTTTGTGTTTATAGCAGCAGAATTGGCTTGTTCAGCGGCTGAGAAAGCACTTTTAGATGGGATGGTGGATGTCTGTGTGTGGGCTCTCGGGCCAAATGTGTATGTTTCGGAGGAGGGGATGTGTGGACAGATGGTCTGTGGTGACTGTCTGCAGGGGTGTGGACCTCATTCTGGTGCACAGACACAAATTCAGCACACGGTTATGTCTCGACATCCAATTATCAGACTCGACCTCTCCCCCCTACGGAGCAACAAATTAAAGTCTCTTATGCACCCCTCTTCCTCATATCTAGTAATAATAATTTGTCATATTAACTGCAAAAACAATTATTATTATTATTATTATTATTTTTTTTTGCGATGTATAATTATTATATAATATAAATATCTAAATAAACAACAATTAATGTTAAATAAATTATTTAATTATATAATATTTATTTTATTTTATGTATATATTTTATAATATGAATATTATAATATGAATATTTTAATAATTTGTATATTTTATTTGTATATTTAATAATAATACATGTTATATTTCATATTTTACTCATTTTAATTTTCTTTATTTAGTATGTATATTAAATATGATTTTATTTAAAAAAAAAATATATATATATTTATTTATTTTAATATACTAGTATTTTAATATACTTCATTTTCTCAAGAAAGTTTATCTTGTTTCAAATGGTTTTTAAGGTGAAAAACGACCAAAACACTGATGAAACGAGGGGGTTTTGTTGTGTATTCTCTGTACTGGCTCGTTGACCAGGATCTGGCCTGATTTCTGTGTAATCTGTCTTCCTGTGCCAAACGTGGCCGGAAGAAGGTGTGTTTGTGTTAAATGACCCAATATAGAAAGTACACAGTTCTTGGGAATGAGTTTATGGTGAGAAATTGAGGGATATTTTAATGCCATGTTTTTCCCAGGTTCTAATCTGCTTTGTGACCTCCTATAAACTCATTTTATTCTCAACTAAAGGCTTAACCACAGCAACAGAATGGAGAGAAACAATTTCAGGGTTTTAAAGCTGGAGTGGATAATTTCTGTACCACTAGTGGCTCAAAAGGGAATTGAAAAAATGATTTCCAAATGACTGTTCATCTTCAGTAGAGCTGTACAGCTTGTGAGCCACGAGTTCCCTCTGGATTTATCTCTTGGGTTTTTAGCGGTTTTGGATTTGAGTAAAAAGAGGTCAGTGGTTAACATTATATTAGGAGACTTTCTAATGTTTTGTAGTACAACATAAATGACACACAATCATACCTTAAACCTTTAAGCCAAAGTTAATTGTTAAACATATTTTGCTAAATACACCTACTACAATGATATGACTTAACATGCTTGATGATTTGAATAGCCATTTCAGTCCTTATGCAACTTTTTAGCATCTTGTGTTTTTAAAACCCCAGTGATGCTAACCACAGATCTACTAATTAGAAAACCAACTTTAAAGAAAAAAAAGGGAACTTAAGAATTCTAGGTTGATTTACAAATCGACATCATGACTAAACAGCTCTATTGGTGAATTCCAGTCATGTCAGAATGATCATATGTATAAATTGAGCACACATGAACACTTTAATGTTTTAATTGCTATTGGCAAACTCATTACTTCCGCTCTTGTGTTCCTGTAGCTGAAGCAGTAGAGCATGGTGCTACCAACAACTAGATCATGGGTTCATTTTCTAGGGAATGCAACAACTGATCAAATATATACCTCAAGTGCAATGTGAGCTACTTTGGATAAAAGTGTCTGGCAAATGCTTTCTGAGTATCATTTAAAAGATGAATTATTGATTATTATACGTTGTGATGTATGATTAATATTGATCTGGTACCATTTAGTTTGTACATAATTTATGTACTGATGATGAAAATGGCAAAAAACTAGCATCTACTTCTTTTGCTGGGGCCTGTTTCATAAAACAAGTTTACCAAATAAGCCAGGTTTATTTCAGTTAGTCTGACTTATTGTCAGTTGATTTGGTTCAAAATAAGTCAGACTGACTGAAATAAGCCTGGCTTATTTGGTAAACTTGTTTTATGAAACAGGCACCTGGGGTCCGTTCTTCGTACGTCACTTATTACATCCGAGATCAAATGACACATCCAAGATGATATCATCGCACTAATCAGGATCTGGCTAATTCGGTTCTTCGAACGCACCTGTTGTTGATGATTAGTATGGCTGGATTGAGTTATCTGAGATAATTGCGCGTTCATGGGTTGGTTTAAAAGGGCAGATGTATCGATACTCGAAACCACGATCAGCAGTGCAGTGATTGGCTACGGCGGCAAGACGGCAACGTAATGACAAGTCATATCATAAAAAAGACACCACACGAAAAACTTGACAAATTTCTGGACTTTTATAAGGAAACAGCCAAGCGAACAAAACTACATAAATGTTATAATAGATAAATGAAATGTGCGCTGTTTTTAATGTATTTGTAATTTTTTTTTTACATGATTCCCAATTATTTATATTCACGATTTCAACTATTTGTACAGACTATACATTTTTACTTCAATGTTGTAATTAGCAATTCATTTAATTTTATCTTTGAAACAGATTTGTTACGTGACAGCATTAATTAAAGTTTCTTAAGGGTCAAGATCATGTTATCTGCATCTCCTGCGCTCCATCAAGCCACTCCCATAATATCTGTCATCACTCAAATTAATATAACGACTCAGATTAACTGCAGAGCATGTGTGTAAGACTCCAATACAGTTATCAATTATTTCATCACTAATAAATCTTTCAATGAGTAAAACTGGCTGTGTCTATAGTATTATAGAATACACAACATTATTATATTATTTTCAAATTGATTTTTAAATTATTATTATTTTAAATTATTTTCCCTGGACCAGTAGGGTACTCTTGTAATAAAGTAGCGGTGGCTGGGGCAGATATTAAGTATCAATTCTGCTTAAAAAGATGCAATCTAATCCTGTTTACATGAAATAAGCCTGCTCCCGAGCAGGTTTAAGTTTACGGACCTGTTGCTATGACAGCAAGTCTAGGATGAGCTTGGAAGAACCAAATGATCCAAGATCAAGCAAAATCGGCAACAATCAAATCCAGCTAACTGAGTTAGCGACGTACGAAGAACGGACCCCTGGTCTATAGACCCTTTTTCTGTTAGTAAACATTGTGACGTTTTTCTGTGGGCGGAGCTTAGGTGGAGGCAGAAAGATTCCCCTGACCGCTTCGCTAATGCTAGCTATGAAGTTTGTTAGTTTGTTTTTGTAACAATGACTGGAGAAAATCCGATTTTACCTGCATATGTAAGGTCACTCACTGTCCGCGACCGTGATTGTTATTTGAAAAGGTTAACTTTAACGCACGAAACCATATCGGCCGACCCGTACACGCTCACTCAAAGCTTAGACGATCTGACAGGATTCCCTTCGGTTGAGTGACTCGCATCTAACGTGTATAGTAAAGATAAACTCACCGTGTCTATCTAGTCATGAAGATGTATATACATTTCAATTTCAGCAGGCAACTATTTTTAATCACAACAATGTATATAACTTACAATTACAAATTATTAAACACATAAATTGTCAGTTTGTTGTTTTACACACATGCACACAGACATTATTTCATACACGACATAGTCGTGAGATGCATTAGAAATCTTTAGATGCACACATAACAGCAAAAGACAATACTTTATTGAACCTTTTCTGATAAGAACTGCAAACGCGAGCATTTTTGACAATCGTTTCTGTCCAGTCCGCTCGTTAAAATATACAAATAAAGCATCAGTGACACACCTAATGTGCATGTTTTGCTGTTCATTATTTTGAAATAGCACTGAAAAAAAGAGAAACATACATATAAAATGTTGTTTTGAGAGTCCATTTTACTCTGAACAAAATCACTTATAGGCACTTATTGTTGCCATTACCACTAACAGAGAAATACTGAAAACACCACAGTATTTAGACTCTAATGGAAATTCAATCTACAAATTGTTTACTTCTAATGGTCTCTGCACATTAAAATGCAACTTTGCCTGTAAGTTACATACTACAGCTTTAAGCAAGATCAGTTTAAATGATCTGCTCAATGTGAGATTTTTCTCCTTTTAATTAAGTCATTTTGCAACATAAACACAAAATGAATCTTCCTGACAAATACAAGGAGTTCATAGCAGTAAATGTTTTTTTTTTTACAAAAAGCACCATGCCATGTAGATGAACATTTAGCTGGATTAGTGAGCATCATTTTCATTAACCTGCTGTTATAGGGTAAATATATAATGACATTTAGACCATTTCAGCATTTATTAAGAGTGCTGGATTTAATAATCTAAATCTGCACAAGAGGACAAAAAAGCTGGCAGGCATATTTGCTGACAGCATGGAAGGGATTTGTGTGTGTGTGTTTGTTTCGTGACTATAATCACATGCGTACCTGCATGTGTATACTCAGCCATTAAAAGCTATGATTTTGTGTGTATATCTGGCCACGAAAGGGCAGACAGTGACAGATGGGCCTGTACTGCAGCGGAAGAGCTCAATGTTGTTATTTAGATACAGCTGTACGCTTTCGACTTGTTTCTCTGATGGAAAGACCTTTTACTTTGCCCGTCCGGCCCCAGAGAGCCCTTCCATCACAAGGAGCACTATCGACCGTGTCGTGCTGTCTTCACCGCTCATCAAGATACGTGTCCGCTTCTCGAAGGAGACGACCTCCTCCCCGTGCCCTTCCTGTGTGGGGTTGTGGCAGGTGGCCGAGCCCCCCTTTCCCATCCTGCTTCCGCCCCACTAGACTCTTCCCTTCCAGAGAAACTCTGTGTTTCTGTGGCTGTGTGAATCTCACGCTCTGGGGCCGAGTGCGATTGGCTCGGCTGCAATGTGAATTTTTTAGGCAGCTCTCCAGAGGGCTGGAATTCGCCTTTGGGGAGTCAGAGATGTAGGACACAGGCTTTCCATCTATTTATCTGTTCCTTTTTCTATTTAGGAGATGAAATAGGAAGTGGTCCATAGGGGACGGAAGCATTTTCTTTCTTCTCTCAATTCATTAAAGATGGAGCGACAGCCGCCCTGTTATAGCTGTCACCAAGAGAAAGGCAGACCCCGGTGTGGCTGTACTTTAGCGCTGTAAAATGTTTGTGGTGATGTGCCATGACGTTCTCGGGGGTAGGCGCTTGACTGAGGCATCTGCTGCCGTTTTGAACACACCTGAGCTCTGCAGAGGCAAAACTGTGAGCTGGAACAACAACAAAGCCGTCGAAGATTTGAGGTTATCCTCCTTAAATCCCAGTAATCCTCTTTTTCATGGACACAGACACTCCTAAGCTGCACTCAAGCGAAAACTGTCCTGCTCTTAAGGCCGTTCACACCAAGAATGATAACGATTAATGGGATAGTTCACCCAAAAATAAAAAAAATTCTGTCATTATACTCAGCCTCATGTCGTTCCAAACCCATAAGACCTTCGTTCATCTTTGGACACAAAAAACAAAAAGAACGACTTTATTCATCAATACTTCTCCTCTGCATCACCCTATAGCAACATTTTGGAGAGTATCGCGATGCATGCACAATTTTTTTATTTTTTATTTTTTGAATACCTCAAGCGTGTGACGGAAATGTTACGCCCCTCACCGTATTGTGATGGCGTTTCCCGGCGAGACGAGACTGAAACAATAAAATCCATTACAAATGAGGCATTTGTTGCATCCAGTGGGGATAGAATTACTGATTATAATGACTTATACTGTCTTTTTACGTGTCACGTTGCATCACGCCGCGTAAACATTATCATGTCTGCATTTGTGATCGGAGAAATGACAAACAACAAGCACTGCTCTACACAGCACAAAACTCGCGTTTGAATCGTCAGTAGCAGAAACGTATTTACAGGCTGTGAGTCAGAAGCACCAGACTGTCCTTGCAAAGTTGGAATTGCCCCACTTTATAGAAACAGCCTTTGTGCAAGCCTGCAAGCAAGGTGACTCTCTTGCCACTAGAATATTTGGGTTGTACTGTTCTGAAACAGTGTTGTAAATACAACTTAACCACTGATTTCTAGTCGTGTCCTCTTTTGGAAGCCCAAATAATGTAGTTTCCCTTTCACAACGAAACACGGTGTCTCCAGGACATGGCGCCAGCGGCAGCAACATTACTACAGCGAGAATAAAAATCACGCCCTCTTTCTTTGCGTAAACATTTGGGCGGTGTTATGAAAATCTCCCCACACCGTGACGTAGACATGTGGGGGCGTGTTTGAATGAGCCGTTTTAGGGGGGCGTGGACAAGTCTTAACTTTTATAAAGAATATCTCTTTGGGTTTGAGACTTTAGTCTTTGCAACTTCAGGGATCTTATCTATGCATGAACAGCTTGTAACGCACCAAAGAGAAAGGAAAACTTGCATCATGTGACCCCTTTAATTTTTGTTCTGAAGATGAACGAAGGTCTTACGAGTTTGGAACGACATGAGTGAGTAATGACAGAATTTTTTTTTTTTTTTTTGGGGGGGGGGGGTGAACTATCCCTTTTAAAGATATTAGCGTCCACACCAATGACGATAATACTCTGTTCTGTTTATGCGAGCTGCACTAATGTCGTCTGCCGCTTTAAATGCTTGAGCTTCTTAAACTCGAGTTTCCAGCGATATGATTGATTTGCGATGATTGTGGTGTGGACTTTCCTATTCTCATAGAAACTTTCTTTATCATTATCATTATAGTTTATTCTTGGTGCGAACAGGCCTTTACTGACCTACAACGACAAATAATCTAATGCTTTATAAATAACATGTATATGGAGCACTGAATCTTCATGGTTGAGTTATGCTGTAATTCGTCTGTCTGTGTTTGGATTTGATTGACAGGAGCTGTCCACTCTGCAGTGTGAGGTGTGCATCCTGGTGTTCTCGTTGACAGACAGGCGTAGCTTCCACCGGATCGCTCAGCTCCGCCTACTGTTGAGGGAGACGCTGCCACACACCCCCATCATCCTAGTGGGCAACAAGAGTGACCTTGTGCGCTCCCGTGAAATCAGCACAGAGGGTAGGCCTGTTTTTAATCTACGTCCTTGAGCTACAGATCCCATAATTCAGCTCGATTTGCTGCATAGCTGGCAGAGATTACTGGGAATTAAAAGAACGGGGTCAAATGGAAGAATAACGTTTTATAGTAAATGAAACCCTGTGAACACAAATACAGAAAGACAGAGAAAGGAGAGAGATAGTAATATGCAATATAAATAGAACACAAAGACCAGTTATATTTATTTTTACCACTAGATGTAAGGAAAAGGACCAATTTGAATTTGAGATAGAGATATTAGAATTAGATCACTGTCAATTATATACTGGGAACATTATAGGCATTGGTTTAACGGTAAGAATAGGCCAAATATTTTTAAATATATAATTATAATTAACTACTGGAAAAGTCTGGCATACATCACCAGAAGGATTCACCAAAGGATCGACTTAAGACATTTTGATAAAAATGATAATGGTAACACTTTAGTATAGGGACCAATTCTCACATTTAACTAGTTGCTTATTAGCATGCCTATTATTAACACATTGGCTGTTTATTAGTACTTAAAAATTCTGCATGACCATATTCTACATCCCTAATCCTACCCAATACCTAAACTTAACAACTTCCTTACTAACTACTAATAAGCAGCAAATGGGTGTTTATTGAGGCAAAAGTCATAGTTAATGGTTTGTTAATAGCGGTAGTTGGACCTTAAAATAAAGTGTGACCATAATAACAAAACATGCATGGATGAATCGTTCACAAAAAGAACATGCATTTTAGAAAACAGAGGAATTCTCATTTCATGGTGACTTTAAGTGCTTTGAAAATAAGCTTAAAAGTGTGGGAAAAAAAAAATGTATGAGCAATTTCAATACAGTAATTTAGAGTACAGATCGTATAATTCAACAGGTATTTTGTCCACACAAGGCTCCCTGTGGTCCACCTCTGTCTCTCACACTTGTGAGTCATCTATATTAACATTGCTGCTATGACTCAGCTTTTGTCTAAATGCTTCTATCTCCATCTGGCTGTATTTATATAAGGGGCTTCATGGATTCCCGGCAAGAAAAATCACTCAGCTTATCGGCATGAACAGGTGCTGCTAGGAGATGTGTGTTTGTAAAAGTGGGCACATTGTCCATTTAGGGCTGATATGGAATATAGATTGGTTTTGCTGGTGTTTTCTCAGCAGGGTAGAATGTAGTTCAACTCAGTTTAGTTTCTGCAACTGCATTTTAATCAAACGGATTTCTTTACCTACAGTGTATTTGAAAATGGTCTAGCTATTTGAAAATAGTGTGTAATATAGCCTACACATAGGAGGGTGGTTGCTTATAATTTAAAATATGTGACCCTGGACCACAAAACCAGTCTTAAGTCGCTGGGGTATATTTGTAGCAATAGCCAAAAATTATTGATTTTTTTTTTTTTTTTTTTTTTAATGCCAAAAATCATTAGGACATTAAGTAAAGATAATGTTCCATGAAGATATTTTGTAAATTTCCTACTGTAAATATATCAAAACTTAATTTTTGATTAGTAATTTGCCTTGATAAGAACTTAATTTGGACAAGTTTAAAGGCGATTTTCTCGATATTTAGATTTTTTTTGCTCCCTCAGATTCCAGATTTTCAAATAGTTGTATCTCAGCCAAATATTGTCCTATCATAACAAACCATACATCAATGGAAAGCTTATTTATTCTGCTTTCAGAGGATGTATAAATCTCAATTTCAAAAAATTGACCCTTATGACTGGTTTTGTGGTCCAGGGTCACATATATTAGTGCTGTCAAATGATTAATCGCAATTAATCGCATCCAAAATAAAAGTTTTTCTTTACATAATGTGTGTGTGTATTGTGTATACTTAATTACATTTTTTGCATATTTGTCACACTTTAATGATTCGGGTCATCAAACAAATTTTAATATTACTCAAAGATAAACCGAGTAAATACAAAATGCAGTTTTGAAATAATGATTTCATTTATTAAGGGAAAAAAAGCTGTCCAAACCTGCCTGGCCTTACGTGAAAAAGTAATTGCCCCCTAAATCTAATAACTGGTTGTGCCACCCTTCGCAGCAACAACTGCAATCAAGCGTTTGTGATAACTGGCAATGAGTCCTTCACATCGCTGTGGAGGAATTTTGGCCCACTCTTCTTTGCAGAATTGTCTTAATTCAGCCACATTGGAGGGTTTTCGAGCATGAATGGACTGTTTAAGGTCATGCCACAGCATCTCAATCGGATTTAAGTTCGGACTTTGACTTGGCCACTCCAAAAAGCCATTCAGAGGTGGACTTGCTGGTGTGTTCAGGATCATTGTACTGCTGCATACCCCAAGTGCGCTTGAGCTTGAGGTCACAAACTGATGGCCGGACATTCTCTTTCAGAATTTCTGATAGAGTGCAGATGTTCTTTTTATGAAATGCTGTGTTGGTTTTTACGCCAGATGTCCCAAAGCCTTAGAAATGGCTTTATAACCCTTTCCAGACCGATACATGTCAACTATTTTGTTTCTCATCGGTTCTTGAATTTCTTTAGATCGCGGCATGATGTGTTGCTCTTTAAGCATTCTTTACTTTGTCAGGCAGGTTCTATTTAAGTGATTTCTTGATTCAACAGGTCTGGCAGTAATCAGGCTTGAGTTTGGCTATAGTAAAATGTAACTCAGCTTTCTAAAATAATGTGGTTAATCACAGTTCTTTCATGATTTAACAGGAGGGGGCAATTAATTTTTCACGTAGGGCCAGGTAGGTTTGGACAGCTTTTTTTTTTTTTTCCCTTAAATGAAATCATCATTTAAAAACTGCATTTTGTATTTACTTGCATTATTTTTGTGTAAGATTAAAATTTGTTTGATGATCTGAATCTTTTAAGTGTGACAAATATGCAAAAAAATAAAAAAACAGAAAGGGGGCAAAAACCTTTTCACGGCACTGTAAATATAATTGTTTGCAGAATTTCAGTTAAATTCAGTTGTTAAATTTCAGTGAAATATTCAGTATTGAAAATTATGAGAAATAATCAAAAACTTTAAAGGGGCACGTGTCCCCTCAGTGTAAATTTGCTTAATGCGTCTGGTTGCTTCCATAGTTGTGCTTGCATCTCTTGTTGTCTCTCTCTCTCCTCTTTTCTTCTCATCTATTTGTCATGCTTGGCATGTTTGGGGCATTTTTTTATGTTTGCTCTGTATTATCTCTCACCCACAATGTGCTGGTGTTACTATCTTTATGTGTGTGTGTGTGTGTGTATACGTATGCCAATGCTGGTACATGCACTCATATTCTCTCTCTCACACCTTTCTTTCTCTAATTCTCTCCTTCTCCTGCGTGGTGAAGTGAACCCCCTGTGCAATGTGTTTGCAGGACTGTGATAAGGAGGATAAGGAAGCTTAGTGTGTTGTAATCATTAAGAAAATGGTGTGCAGGCACTTTCATGCATTAGAGCTGATAACAGGATGGTTCCACGGGAAGGATGACATCAGAGGTGCTCTGTTCTTTTGGAAAATTACATCCAGTATAAGCTGCATTCTTCTGTTTATTTCACTTTGCTGCTCATCCACCAGAATTATGAACAACGACAGGGCAATGTAATGGCAAATCGAACATCTGAGAACATTTATATACAGTGGTGGCCAAAATTATTAGAACACTAGTATTTTCACCAGCTAAAAAATGGTTTTAAGTCAGTTCAAAAATTCAGTTTTGCATCACATGGAATATTGTTTCATTATATTTTTCTTTACTGTATATTTGATCAAATAAATGTAGCCTTGGTGAGCATAAGACACTTTCAAAAAAAAAAAAAAATGTACAGACTCCAAGATTTTACTACATGTTCACTTCAAGTAGTATTGGCCTGAGAGAAGAAAAAAATGTGATTTGAGCTACAGATACAATATTTAAGATACTGTTGTGTTCAGATTTCAGAGATGATGGTCTATTGCTATTCATGCAAAACATAGGAAATAGCTGCCTGAGAATGTTACTGAGATGGCTACGGAGTGCCTTTAAAGAGACTTTGAGACATAGCTACAGAATTTGAATGAATCATGCATGTCAGGAGCACAAACTGTGTGGGACGAGTTATGCTCCAAAGTTTAATACTTTTAGGCTTAGGGGTTTGTTAAAGTCTTTCAACCCCAAGTATGAACAGTAGGAAGCACTACTAGCGAGCACATTAGATGGGTGTGGCAGGGAGAAAAGGACCTTGTAGGAAGTGCAGAGGACAGTTATGCGGACACATCTGTGCTCAGCATATTTATTCCTCCGGGTGCTGCAGCCAGTGTGGTTATCAATACGGAAATGTTCTGAATCTTTTTTTTCTGTCTGCATCTATCTTCCTGTCTCTGATACAAACACATGAGCACACACTCACTATGTACTCAGCTTCATGTAAATGGGTTTTATTTACATTGTGTATTTGCGAGTCAGCTATTTGATACTGACATTCAAGCCTTATTTAATCAGGCACACAGACACTGGATGTGTACATGCTGTAAGGTCGTACAGACTAAATCACTGAAACAGAGGCGCCCAGCCTTATGCTGGAGAAGATGAGTCTATAGCCATAAACAGAATTTACAACTCTGAAGGACCGTAATGCTACACACATGATAAATCTCCTGTCTGCTGTGCCAGAACGAATGGGTGCCCCTTCATTTTTAAGATAACAGGGTCAATCATTTTATAGGGGTCATATCTGATATGTTTTATCATTTATTATTTTCTCTTAAGTCTATTTATTTTCCCCCACCTCAACCCTCTCAAGAACATTCAATTTAACCTCTGTCCCTTATCATTTTTTCCATTTTATCCTAAGCAACTTTGGCATATATACATACAGTATATGCGCTCTCTCTCTCTCTCTATATATATCTATATATATCTATATATATATCTATATATATATATATATATATATATATATATATATATTATATAAAGACAGAAAGCTCTTATGCTCTTCAATGCTGCATTTGCTCATATCTATTCCTTTGTTGTGTAATACCCTGTGATAAATCTCCTGTCTACCGTGCCAGAACACCCCCCCCCCCCCTTTTTTTGAAATAACAGCGTCCATCATTTCATAGGGGTCATATCTGATGTTTTATCATGTCTCCCCCCTTAAGTCTATTTTCCCCACCTTTGCATTTTATCCTATATTATAATTTTTTTCAGTCACTTTTGATCAATTTAATGCATCCTTGCTGAATAAAATATTAATTTCTTTTTTTTTTCTTTTTTTTTTTAATATTACTGACCCCAAACTTATGAATGCAATGTAAAGATAATTTTTATTAAAATATTGGGTATCACCAAATATACTGGATCCTCTTTAAGCAGGCTTTATTTGCTATTGTACCTTTTAAGAGCTCCATTAAATGACCTCTGTTATGTAATATCTTTGCAAACGAGTGATAACACTTGCTTATGTAGTGGGTTTGCTATTGGATCCAATCAAGTTGCACCTGCTCCATCCTACAGCAACAGCCTCTTAGCAAAGCCTGTGACAGATTCACAGAACAATCCGTGCTGAAATGTGTGTCACAAACTGTTAAGGTTGAATTAAAATGATCATGGATCATGGTAAAAATAAACATCCGCCACTTATTTCTATAGCTGTGATCTTTCAGAAGGATATGATGCCAGGATCAGCATGATGTTTGGTTGGGCTTGTCATTAGTTACACACTGTACCAACTGTATAGCATCTTATTCTGGTTGAAGAATAACAAAATAATACTGAATATTAGTGTTATCTTATTCTGTTGTTGTTGTTTTATCTATCCTTCATAATTACTTTACTTTGTCAGGCCAGGCCAAGTTGCTGAACACTGAATAGGCGTAGCTGACGTGTAAATGTGGGTGGTCATGTGTGAATGTTTTCATTGTTGTGCTGTCAGATTTTTGAACAACCTGCCTTGTTTCAGTGTTGGCTTTGTTTAATAAAACTTAAGCTATTAATTATTGTTTTAGTTAATTGAAATAAAGGTGAAATAAATTTAAATTTGTTTTAAATGTGTAATTTAAATTAAATTTCTTACTTTATTATTTGTTTTTTTTTTTTCTCATTTTCATTTAAGTTGAAGTGCTAATATAACTAAAAATAAATTCAGGCTATAAAAATATGTAAAATTAAAAATGATGAAAGCACATAAAATTACTAAAACTTAACTAAAATTAATAAAAACTGAAAATGTAAAAAGAAAGCTAATTAAAAATATTAAATAATGTAGTATATAAATAATATTTTAATAACACTGGTTTCAGCAAACAGTCTTTTGAACTGACTGCTAAAACATGAAACTAAAATCTCATTATTATTTGACATTTTTCATGATACAACCCCTATCAAACTACTTGTCATATCTGGATTAGGATGATAAATGTTTTTCAGTTTTCTCAGTCTCCTCCTCCTCCTCCTCGTATGTTTGTTTCTTCTCTCAGGTCATGTCACTCATCCATAATGGTGCCGTCTAGTCGACATCTAAAGTGATCTAATTCAATCCTGTCCACACACCTCCGAACAAACACACCCACACAAACACCAAGCGTTTAGCCTTTATTTCTCCTTTCCTACGGCCCCTCCGTGCTCCATTAAGTCCCACTCAATTGATTCAGTTATCTAATGTTAATCTGTGTTGATATGACAAGAGATTGTCAAACTCCATCTGCGTCTGTATCACTCAACCTCTCTCTTTCTTTCTCAGAGGCACACTCCAGCGCAATGATGTTTGGCTGCCTGTATCTGGAGCTCTCCGTCTCTCTGGACCACCACACTAATGACCTGTTGGAGGCGGCTGTGAGAGCGGCCCGGGGCTACAACCTGGGGCCTGGCTGGACGGAGGGGTCCCCCACAGCGGCCCGCCGAGAGAGCTTGACCAGCAGGGCCAAGCGCTTTCTGTCAGGGCTCGTTCCGCGCTCCCACCTCGGCCGAGACAGGGAGGGCGGCAGAGACAGAGACCTCAGCAGACACAGAGGAAGCAGGATGCTCAGGCAGAAATCACGTTCTTGTCATGACCTCAGCGCTCTAATGTAACCGAAAGCGACCAAGAGAGAGAAGGAGGGAAGGTTTTAAAGGAGGCTAGAGCAGAAATTGAAGATCTTCATGTAAGATTGACAGGTGAGGAGATAAGAGACAGTGTTGCCGCACCACTTCACAGAGGAGATCATTCTCCAAAGATATTACCTAAACTAGTATGTGTGAAATTAGTTGTTTATACCAGTCTTTCAGTCATTGAACGTGACAGTGGTGCAGCGAAACCAAGCAGTGTATAAACTATCCTGACAGAACATGACCTTTGAGGTTGCGAGAGGCCTGTAAACAGACAGACCGACATAAATATAGTACTGGATTTCAGTATAATGAGTGGATCATGCTGGCCGTGGCAGGCTGTTAGTGATAGAGTAGCTCCTGTAGTAGAAGCATGCTGACATGACACAGATGCAGAACTGTAGTAAAAGTCCTGTCGTAAAAAAAAAAAAAAAAAAAAAGAAGCCCATTGGCACAGAATAGGATACTTTAGTTAATGCATGGATTTAGCGTTTTAGCTTTTCTCACTCTACCTGCACAAAAATAGCATATTTTCAGGTTTAGGGGAACCAAATGAAGTGATTTAAAGTGAAGCAGTTATTGAAAAAACCCTTATTGGTTGATAGGGCTGCACGATACTGGGATATATTTTTTTTTTCCGCTGTATGAAAAATACAGGAATTATCACTAGATGACTTGAGTGTAAACCATCAGATTTGAGAATAATTGAAAGATTTGCGTGTTTACATTTGGGTGTACTCTTTACGAGAAGCACCTGAGTTTTCATAGGCCATATTCCCACTGTTTTTGACCCATTTAATCTGACTATAAAATAACAATAATGGATTTTTATTGTGGTTATTATTAAATAAAAATGGTAAAATACAAAATGTAGAATTTAATTAAAAATAATTTTATAGTATGACTAAAATTACAATGCTAATATTTAATTTCTTCATTTTAAACTGTATTTAAATACACTATCTTTAATAAATATACTTAATATTTAAACTATAAATATTAAACTATCAAGCTTTTATTTTGGTGGATGAGCACAGTGTTGTGCTTCACTCTGAAACATGCAGCGCATATATTTATTTAATTAAATCAAAGTCCTGGCGATTTGATAATACTGGTATCATGTCAGGGTTTAGTACAATTATTTTAGTATATATCGTGCAGCCCTAGTGGTCAACTGCTAATCTGAATAAGGTCAATGGTGGTTACGGCTTTGAGAAAACACTGTGTCCTAACCAGGCTTAGTCTAAAGTAGCCCGGTAAGTCCAGAAGAAAAGAAAATCTAACTCATGTAAAGTGACCTAATACAGTTTATTTGATCAGATTATACTGTAATAATAGACTGCTATGTAAAAATGGCAAATAACAGAAAAAATAGCAGAAGATGTGTTAACTTTATGATCAATTTCTTTTGAAGGCTGTGATCAAGAACAAAGCTCTTGAGGGTCTTTTGTTTATTTGATGCCACTAACCTGGAAAACCTTTGCAGATCCAGTGATTAGTTCCTTGCTTTGTAACTTTGCTTTACTTTTTATCACAGTATCAAAGCCAGTGAGAAGATATTTGATGTTTTATACACATTTTTATGGAACCAATGAGATCTCATTGTGGGCTGGGCTATTTGGCTTTACAGCATAGAAATTAAAACCAAGCCATCACATCTGGTTAGGACACAGTGTTAATCACAATGTGAACTAAACTTATGACACTTCCTCTTTTAGATCAAATTTTCTATTTCTGTACAACGTTCAGTGATAACCTCATGCAAACGATGGATGTGTTGACCCCCGAGTGGGGTTGTTTCCTAATGCACTCTGTTATTGCAGAGGCATATGGCACCCAAGAAATTTGCTTCGAGACTAATCGCAAAGCATTGTGCAACATATGGGGCTGAATCAGCGCAGAACTGCGGAGGAGTGGTAATGAAATTCACAAGTTTTTTTTTTTTTTTTTTTTATTGTTCTAGTATAAACAACCGGCCAGTTGCAGTAATTGCGAATTGTACCTTCAAGGGCCTTGTTTACAAGCGGAATTGGCACTTGCTAAAATAGTTTGCATATGCGGTTTCTGTAGCGTGATGAACGATTTGAAGTGAAAAAGTGGTGTACGGCTGATTTAACATCCTTTAGAAAAAACATACTCCTGGTTTGTGGTTGGAATTAATTGACTTGTCAAATTTGGAGAACAGGAAGAAAATATTCAAACATAAGCAATGTTTGTGATTGGGTACTGATGAGTTTCTCCCTCAAACAATTATTAGTGAAATGTAATCTTTGACGCACAGTAATGACTTCAGTCAGTCAGGCCTGAAGTACATACTCAGATATTCACCTATAATGAAGTCTTAACCATAGGGAGGCCCACTGAGAGCAAAATCACATACTAATTGATTGTTTTAAGGTGTAATGGGACATTTTGCGATATAACAGCAAAATGTTGTTGTTTTTCTGATATTAACATCGATTTAAACTCTTAATTATGTGCACTCATAATTAAACTCCACCAATGTGGTGGGAGTAATACACAGACTTGTTATTTAATGAGCATAAAATAAGAAAGCAGGCAATATTAGGCAATCAGTGTTGGCAGGGAAAGCAGATTGGTCTGTAGAGAGCGCTTTGATAAACTCCCTTGAGTCAGACAGGGCAAACTCTAGAGAATAAGAGAATACCGTTGAACTAATTTGACACCTCACTCTATAATGATAGCAAGCCATCTTAACACTCAATTCTGTATGACAAGTAAATAAACCGGCTTACTCTCATTTTCCTTTATACGGGTCGATTGTAATATATAGCATTTGGTATTTAGCTGCACGCAGCTGAATGCAAGTCTCAGAGATTGAAAAGGTACTTTCAACCAATGCCATAAAACCCTGGGTTCAGGTTAAAACTGTACTTTAAATTTCCTCTCACCTCGCTTTCTTAAATGACTTGTCACCAAAAAGGACCAGATTTTAGGACAAGCAATATTAAGAATGGCCCACTTTGTCATATAGTCTTAAAGCATGTAATGTCTTTTTCTCATGTTGTCTTTATCACGAGACTTACTGTGATTTCACCAAATGGGACGTGGGTGATTGGTTGAATTTTGGTCATTTCAGCCCATATATTAGAATTTGGACCCTTTCATACAACTTGCATCAGGGCTTCAAAGCAAGCATTATAAGCCGCTTTGACATTAGAAGTGTGGCAGAAACTATCACGGACAGTGGTACAGTGTTACATGGTAGCAAGTGGATAGAAAACATTTGATCTTTGAACAGAAAGTCCTGACAATTGCTTTGAAAAGATGTTGAATGTGGTCTCGCAAAATACTACTGTCTTCGGTTCCTCTTGGAGAATTCAAAGTAGATCTGTAAGTGAGATCTTGGGGTGCCAATAAAAAAAAAAACAGGTAAAAATAAATGGAAAAAACTATAACCATTTAAAATGCATATACTTAAAGTCTGACTTTTTATTCACTTGCTTTGTACTTTAAAAGACTTCTAGGGATGCAACAAATACTGAGATTCTTGTACCTGCAAGTCTGGTTATCATTGTCAAAGCTTTGAAAGGTCAGCTAACAAGGTCAAAATTTAAATTGTATGAATTCTGAGCACCACTGATGCTTCACTCTATAGAGTTCAGTGCATTGAGCAACACTAATGCAAATTGTTTGACAGGGTTTGAACATCTTTCTTATCAACCCTCTGATTTTAGAGGTAGTTAATGGTTAGATTTAGAACTATGATTGTTTGTTTAACAGTAATGTTCTGTAAAATTGCTGTAGCCTTATTGTGAGGGTTACCACAAATTATATCCATTTAGTGATATGACTGAAGCTGTATGTGTGTTTAAGGATGACACCGTGTGAGCATATTTTGAGCCATAAGAGGAGACACAGAGCCCACAAAGACGGTCAGGTTTTGTTCTGTATTTTCACCTACTCACATTTTAGACCCATCAACACATGATCTCATGAAATCCACTGAATATGCCATAGGACCAAGCATTTCTGTGGGGGCTGGCCACACAGGCTTATGCAACAACGACAAAAACACAACGTTCTGGAAACGTTCCGAGGTCAAACATGGCAGCACCATTGACTTGTTTCTCACTATTGATGAATGTCATCCACTCTGTCTTTGAAAATGAGAGAATAAAGACAATTTGTTATGATACCCTGGTATGTGTTTGAGGTTTGTCCCTGCAATTGTGATGAGGTCTAGATTCTTGCAAGCAAATCAGCAGCTGAAGCTTGCAGTGACGCTCCTCAAGGTGAGGAACTATATTTGTATTTGAAAGGGTTTGATGGCTTCACTCTAAAGGCAGATGGTTGGAAACGGGACATGAGGTAAGGAAGAAAAGGGATGACAAATGTTAGTTGCTTAGCGACTGTTGTCAGGGAGACAGAGTGTGACTCTCCCCTGACCAGACTTAGAATTTCTTACTATGTTTATTTGTTCGACTGGGAATGAAATTGCTGGAGTAGAATCCAAGGCTGCAAACATCCACATGGACTAATGGGAATATGCATGCAAACACTTGATTGGTTAAAAAAAATCAAAGAAATGTGGAGAAATGGATGCAAAATGGAAAGATCGAATGCCTGGGTGATGAACTCACAAGAGAGGCTTTTCTGAAGCGTGAACACTATCATTATGAAAATATGTAATTTCAGATTATTTATAGCACAGTACCTTTTAAGACAATTCTTTGCTACCTGTGCTGCTTTGAATTGTATATCAAGTGACCTCTTTAAAGCTTAAAGCTCCAAATGCTGACTCTAGAATTATGCAGCAATGTGCTCTTTTTACAAAAACATGAAAAAAAATATACATTAAGTAGAAAGGCCAGAAATATCCAATCAAATATCCAATTTGGAACATTGACCTGAAGTCTAATGTAAGTCCATATTTCTCTTTGAGATTCATGGCATTATTTTACCCTTTAGGTAAAAGAGTGTGTTAATGCAAAGACAGCAGCTTTAGATAAAGCATTAGTATATTTAAATCCCAGAGCTGTTCCTTGCCTCTGGCTGATACATGCCATTTGCATCAGAATGCAATTTCATTTTGAGACATGTGGACTGTTTTTACGTATTTAACTGCCATTATGTATTTTTCAGACTCATTTTGAGAGGGGAAAGTGGCAACCCAAACACACGAGGGGTTGTTTTAAAAGTGTATTGTCATTTCTGAGATATTTAAGGTTTCTCTTATAAAACATCACATCAGTGTATAAATGTCTTTAATGACAAAACATAACATCCGTAATAAGACACTGAAAGAAAAGCACAATATTTTTCTCTTATCTTTGGCTTCACATTGAAATGCTTTTATTTTTCATGATTTTAGAGAAGGTTCTGCAACGTT
>JAFVLL020004416.1:37582-92689 GCA_021397915.2 Tor tambroides | reverse complement strand
GACTGTCCTTGCAAAGTTGGAATTGCCCCACTGTATAGAAACAGCCTTTGTGCACAGCTGGCATTGTAGCTTCCAGGTTCAGGAAATAGTCCTCCATAAAATGTGCTGCACATACTCGAATATTTGCAGTGTAATGTTACTGCTCTGGAACAGTGTTGTAAATACAACTTAACCACTGATTTCTAGTTGCGTCCTCTTGTGGAAGCCCAAACAAAGTAGTTTCGCTTTAACAATGAAACAGTGTCTTCAGGACATGGCGCCGGCGGCAGCAAGAATAATAGTTCCGCCTTCTTTCATTGCGTATATATTTGGGCGGTGTTATGAAAATCTCCCCACATCGTGACATAGACGTGGGGGCGTGTTTGAATGAGCCATTTTAGGGGAGAGTGGCAGAGTCTTAACTTTTATAAAGAATATCTCTTTGGTTTTGAGACTAGTCTTTGCAACTTCAGGGATCTTATCTATGCACAAACAGCTTGTAACACTCCAAAGAGAAAGGAAAACTTGAAATCGCATCATATGACCCCTTTAAGTCTATGTTGTTTCAGGTGATGGGTGGAATGAAGCTAGACTTTAATAGACGGGAGGCCCACTATATCGCAAGAAGCTTTGTTTTTTGTTACTTTTGATAAGAAATGTCTCATCGTTCAAATTTTATCAGGTAATTCAAATAATGTCCTTTTGACGCTCTGTGGCGTGACAGATTGCTGTATCAGTTCAAATGGCAGAACGAGTGAACGCGATTATCCCTTTCTCTTTACAGCACGAAATAATCATGAATGAACATGTCTCATCTAATCGCTCAATCATCGTTTCATCTGCAGAAATACTTTAATAAAATAGCTTGTAAATATGTTACGTCACGTAGCATTACATTTAGCCTACCTCAGACTAGACATCGTGTCCACATCTTGTAGTTTGCTAGGGCTCCCATTACAACATTAGCTGATATTTTTGTCATTAAGAAAAATGGAAGTATAATTGAATTTCTTTAAAGACAGACCCACAATTTGTTAATAAACCACACTGAAAAAAACAACTTTTTTTTTATAGTGCGTCATTGTCTAGTAGGCCTTATCGTAAATCAGTTTTTGTACAGGTCTATCAAGATACATATCTCATTTTTGTTGCTTTTTTCAGTTTTGTGACTTCACAACAAATATCGCTGCTGACCTACAACTAGCTGCAATGACTTCCCAAAAACACAGGCAGTTCTGTTTGGAGCCAATGGGAGATAAACCTGTACATGCTCTTCCTGGAATTGGCCGTGCGCTGGCCGAGCGACTAGAGAACAACGGTATAAGGCATGCAAGGGACATCATGGGCCAATTCCTGGTCTTCAACCAGAACCAGGTTCTGTTTGGGAACTGGCTTAGAGACACCTGTGGGGCAAATGCTAAGCAGCAGAGGGACTGTTACAATTGTCTGAGAGAATGGACAGAAAATAACATGTAAAGAGAAGGGATCGGTTGTATCATCTGTAATGATATTCATCTCTTTTCTACTCTAGAATATACCATCTCATTCTGAAAATGGGGTCTTATAATGTCTACCCTTAAGTGAATATTTTGTCTTTTATCTTATTTTTGGGTCAATGACAAATAATCACTTATCACCCTGCTGAAAAAAACAATAGAAAATGTAATGGATGTAATGGTTATAATAGGAATTGTATTGGTTTTAATGGAAACTATAATGGTGTCTACTGGTATGGGATGGATTCTATTGGTGGGAGGTTAAATCCTATTGGGAAAATGCCCAAAACACACTACAAAAAGGAATTTTGAAATGGTTTTACTTGAAAAAGCTAATGGTTCATAATGGTATTTTAATGGAAACCATTGGAATTTCTGTGATGGTTTCTATTGAGCTTCTTTTTTTTTTTTTTTTTTTAATCAGGACAGTCCCCTGATGGGAAAATTTACAAACAATGTTTTCTTGAAAAATTTTATTTTTGTCATTTCTATTCATGCTGGGCAAGTTTTTCCTGTTGAAGTTTGCTTTTTGTATATGTGCATGTTCTTTACAGTCTGTTTCATATGAAAGCCCATGCATAATTATTGATTTTCATGACCACAACCTAATTTTCTTGTGATCCAAAATAATAATAATAATAATAATAATAAAAAGTTTTCACATGATCTTGACTTGTTTTTCATACAAGAAAATCTTTAGTCTCTCACCATCTTTCTGGTCACCAAGAATTTAATTAGTTTTAAGATTTAATTAGTTTATTAGATTTAACTGGTTTTGGCAAAAAGCATCAGATTTTAAACGACCTCAAGTTAAACCTCAAACAATCTGTGATCAGCAAACCAAGTGACGAACCAGTGAAACATCAATATATGTTTCAAATATTCCACATAGCAATACAGAGAGTGCACAGATAACCCTGAAACACTCGGTCCTCTTCACAGTATTAATGCTGTACTTGAATGACTGTTGATTTAGAGAGTCCGGAACTGTAGTCTAATGCACTGCTGCTTTTGATGATGTCTTGTCTTCCATGTCACCATTTCAGTCGCATGAAAAGACAAGTCATTGTGACAACCTTATTGTGTTTCACTTTTTCTCACTGCTAGGTCATATACAGATCTTCTAGAGGAACTCCATATATGGTCTGTTCACGTAGGCAGGTCAGGATTATATCAAACCAAAAGAAATGCAAAGTAGCATGGGCAGGAAACACCTTTGTATAGGTGTGGCCTTGTATTTTTGTGCTAAGTATATAGGGGAAAAGTCTAGGTGAGTGTGTATCTATATTATTAAGCAGCAGATTTCTAAAGATAAAACTCTTGATTTCAGTTTCATGGAGGATGCAAGTTTAATATGCTTCATATCATTATGTAAATATTTTTTTCTGTTAATAAAAGTTTAGCTTTAAATGCATCCTAAATTAGCATGGGAATATATGTATCTATTTTACGTTATAGAGTAACATAAATGACAAATAAGAAAGTTTCACTTTATCTATTCATCTTTCATCTCTATAATATTAATCTATATATCAAATACTATAAAAAAGCATGCTATATTTATTATTTAAGCATGAATCTTGCAGATCTCGCTCATCTTGCTTGTTTTCTCTCTCTCTCAGATGTTACAACAAATGTCACTGTCGATCCACAATTCAACTGCAATGACAACATCCAAAAAACACAGACGTTTCTGTTCTGAGCCAATGGGGGATAAACTTTTATATGAGCTTCCTGGAATCGGTCCTGTGCTGGGTGGACGGCTACAAAACAGGGGTATAACAAGAGCCCAAGACGTCCTGGGGCGTTTTCTAATCATGAACAAGGATGAGTGGAAGTTTAAGAACTGGCTTAGAGACTCATGCGGGGCAAATGCAAAGCAGCAGAGGGACTGTTACAACTGTCTGAGAGAATGGAAAAGTAATAATTTATAAAGAGAAAAATGGTAACAGGCTTATCAGATAATTAATATTGCATATACCCTATAGCATTTCTGTTCACATTTAAGAGTATACATTTCTATCTACAAATGTATCGTTTACTAGTTTTTTTTTTTTAAATGGATGTGTTCAGTGATATTGCAATACCTCTTTCATACTTTCATCTCTCACAAGTATCTTTGAATCTCTCAAAAAGAATGTCTTTGAATTGTTCATTTAGAATGTTCATTTTCCAGTAAATATAAGTTTGACCATTAGTCTACATGGCAGCTGTTTTTAAATGCATTACTATTGGGTCATTCCTATAGTTTGGTTGATATGTCCCCATGAAACAATATTGCATATTTTACATAAATTTTCACTCAACTTTCAAATTCAGAATTCATAATAACTGGTATCAAAGAATAATTTTTGAAGACACTGCCCATTACAAATTCCGATGTCTCAAATCATGTTTTCTCAACCTCACTCAACACAATGCATTTTATTGTGATACATATTTTTAGTGCATAAAACCATTAAATTAGTTTATGTGTCTCAATTAGTTTATGTGTCCAGTCCACCCTGTTACAGTGGTGCCACTTGTCCTTAATATCGCAAATGCCCTGATTCACATGACTTGCTAGAAATGTCATCATTTCCTTGGAGGGAAAGCAACTTCAGGCTTAAACTTTTCTGTTTTCCTCATTTTTAGAAGTCTTCTCTAATAACATAAAACCTAACATGATGTCCACCATGTTGTGACAATTTATATTGGACATGAAAGCGTTTGTTTATATTTTTATACATCTATTAAACATCTTCGTAAATGTTTATCATCTTTTGCATGTTGTTCTTTTCTAGTTGGTATTGGTTTTTGTTATGCACCCATTTTGTCCATGCACCCTGTTACACATTGCAATGTTAAAATGTCTTGTAACAGGATGGAGAATCATATGGAAGGTGTTTTCTGTGGAAGTTTATCATCGTGTTGATTTATATACCACGATTTAATCACTTATGATCTTCAATGTACTTTCTCATGAAAATAATTAAATAAATAAATCCACAAGCCACTTAATCTGTTAAACCATTCTGTCAGCATCTCTCTAATCATTAAACCACACCGCACACCAGCTTACTGGAGCTACTCAGTCCCTGGTCAACAAAGTCGTTCGTATGTGCTAATATTGCGTTTAGAAAAATATGTTTGTTATATACAGACCGAGAAAAAAAAAACACGGATCAAGTCAAAATCATGACCAAAAAAAAAAATAAAATTAAAATACATAGTCTGTTTAGGGCTTCCGCATTTTCTACAGCAGGGCGCGTTCTCATTCCTTTGCTCCAAGAGAAGTTTCGTTTTTCGAGAAAGGGAAACTTAGAAATCCCGTTTTCAGTATATCCCTGATCAATTTTGTTATGAATCCCGGCAACAAGTCAGGATGTGACATAAAATGAATGACTGATTCTTTCTGCAGTACACTTCTGGATAGGCCAGGCTATGACACTGTACAGTAAAAGAGAAACAACTGATCATCTTTTCTTTTCTTGTGTGTACTCAAGTTTTTCCCGGGAAAATATGTCTTATCGTTTGATGACAATGATTCGCTGCTTACTTTTGCTAGAAAACATACTATGTTTGGAATGCAGTTGGATGATAAAAAGAAGGATTTTTTAATTACTGCAATGTTGATTCTGGTCACATGTTTTTCTTTCGTAAATGCAAATGTATTAAGACGAAACCTTATTTTTTTCTAGGCTATTCAAAAGAACTATGAAAGTAAGACAGTAAGAGAGTAAGGCGGGTTTCGTTATCACACGCTCTCATTACAATTCACTTGATGAACAGGTAGGTCGCTCAGAGTCAGAGCTACTGGCTTTATTACCGAAACAATTGGATTCAAAAGATATTTTTTTAAAGAAATGTGTTTTAAGGTAGGAGAGCATTGTAAAATAGATGTGCTAACAGGAATGTAGTGGTTTAACATTCAGTTATACACTATATTGCCAAAAGTATTGGGTCGCCCCCTTCTAATGAACAGGTTTGACTACTTTAGTAATTTCTGAGTACAAATCTTAATGTTAAATCATATAATGATATTCTAGGGAATTGTGTGCTTCTAATTTTATAGCAACAGTTTGGACAGGACCCTTTTCTATTCTAACATGACAATGCCTCTGTGTATAAGGCAAGGTTCAAAAAGAAAATGATTGATTCAGTCAGTGTGGACGAACTTGACTGGTCTGCATAAAACCAAGTCCTAATCCCAGTCTAACACCTCTGGTGTGACTGTAAATACAGACCTTGAGCCAAAAACTCATCACCAAACACCAATGACTTGTACATACACTATATAGACAAAAGTATTGGGACACCCCCTTCTTTAGAACAGAAAAATGCACTTCCAAATCTGTGGCAACAACGATGGGAATATAATTCATGCATTTAAAAATTGTATTTCCATCTCTGTTGCAACAGATTTGGAAGTGTCTAAAATGACTGTACCCATATGTACAAGTCATTGGTGTTTGGTGATGAGTTTTTGGCTCAGGGTCTGCATTTACAGTCACACCAGAGGTGTTAAACTGGGATTAGGACTTGGTTTTATGCAGACCAGTCAAGTTCTTCCACACTGACTGAATCACAATTTTTTTGAACCTTGCCTTATACACAGAGGCATTGTCATGTTAGAATAGAAAAGGGTCCTGTCCAAACTGTTGCTATAAAATTAGAAGCACACAATTCCCTAGAATATCATTATATGCTTAAATATTAAGATTTGTACTCATGGAAATTACGAAAGTAGTCAAACCTGTTCATTAGAAGGGGGCGACTAAATATTTTTGGCAATATAGTGTATGTTGCTGTTATCTCTTGAGGGAATAGGCTACAGGAAGTCAAGGAAGAGGAGTGTGATAATCTAGTGATATCAGAAACCATTTCACCGTTTTATTACTCCACTTGTGGAATTCCACATTATAATTTGTGGAATATCAAATCCACAATAATTTTATAAATAATACTGTTTGTCTCACGGAATGTAGTTTTAAGAGTTTTTTATAAGCAAGAATGTGCTTGTTTAGACTTCAAATATGCAGTTTGTTAATTAAGATCAGGGGCCCTATTTTAACGATCTAAACGTGTGGTCTGAAGCGCATGGCGCAGTGGCACTTAGGGCATGGTAGATTCTGACAAAAAATTAAATGAAATTTAATTATCTGCCTATTAGATTGTGTTTTATTAACGTCTACATTTACCCCTTATTAGAATGCACAAATAGTAATTATTGTTGTACAGTGTGACAAAAATTACACTAATTGATATGCGCATGCCCCGTAGCTACATGTGTATCCCTTCTAGCCTTAACCATTGTACCTATTCTCCTAATGAGTCATCATGGGTGTATTTTGGGCATAACATGCAATAAACCAATCAGAGTCTCATCTCGCATTCCCTTTAAAAGCCAGTTGTGCTTGCACCATGGCGGATTCGCTATTTACATGGCGGAATTTGCAAGAGCAAAGACTGAACGCTTCTCCAGAGAGGAAACAGATCTGCTTGTGTGTGAGGTTAAAGCGTGTGAGCAGACCATCTACGGGACAAGCCAGATTGCACCAAAGCCCCCTGACAATAATGCACAATTATTTGCATTGTGCCGGGTGTATGATAGGGCACAATGTTTATTTGAAAATTTGCTTCAGTGTTTTCGGAGATGTGAGCTCCAGGGTGTCAGCAGCTGTTTAGAAATCATGAACCCACCGAGAGTAGCCTCATCTCGACCAGCTCTTCTGGAATTTACCACTGGCTCTTATGTCAGTATAGTGGATAAACATGAGATGTAATTCTTTTCTAACGGGCAGTCTTTGGTCTCATTAATCTGTTATTTGTTCCAGAGCAAATAGTTTTGGCTGAGGGCAAAATCTCATCACGTAAATTTAATGCTGTATATCAGAGCGCTGCTGGTGTACTTTTGACTGAATTGCCTAGCAACTTTTATGATGGCTGTTGTTGTTTATTAACTATTATTATTCAGTAAATATTATTTTATATAAATAAGAGTAGTATTTAATAATAGTGTGTGTGTTTGTGATGGTGATTTTATTTGGTGACAAGATACTGTTTTTATGAGTGAGTCCGCAGTAAATACTTTTATATTCAAAGAGACTGAAACAGGGTTGTAAACAAGAAAGTAATTTTTACTTTCAACAACAGCTTGTAAGATGCAGCCAACAAATGCATTAAGCAGCGCTGCCATCGGAAATCACCCTTAATAGATAAAAGGATAGTACGACAAAGATATCCTCAGCGGACATTCAAACTGTTTTATTGTTAATATGAGATTGAGCTAAAGAATGAATGCTGTATCAGATGCAGCCACACTTGCTACACACACACAAACACACAAACACACACAAACACACACACACACACACACACACACACACATAAATACTCAAAATTGCTAAATTAGAAATATATATGTATATTTATTCCAAAATGAAGTTGAGAAAACATGCTTGGGGACTTGTGAAGTGTGAAAGAATGTGTATATGCTGCCATTAATAATTATAGATGATGTTCTGAAACAATCTTGACATCTTTTCACAGATACAATAAAGGACGGTATTCAGACATGGCTGAAAAAATGGTATTATTTTAAACAATATTCATTATTATTATTATTATTATTTATATAGCATGCTAATGACCTATTTCATGTTTTGTGTAGTGGCAATTATTTGTATAATGATGTTATAATGCATTTTTTGTTTCAGTTTGTTTAGTTTTAATTATACTAAAAAAATAAATAACCCATTCTGAACACTGAGAGTCTTAATGGTCCTTCAGTCAGATATGTGCATTGTGGTTTGCAGTTTAACAGACTGGTTGTAAATATTTAAACACACCAGAGAACCATCATTAAACAATAAAAATAGTAACAGTAATTGAAATCCATCAGATACCAAAAAAGATTCACACAGTGATAGGCAGTTTAACAAAAGCTATACTAAGCAAAACATTAGCATTCTTCGAGTACAGTGCAACTTGTATAATGTGTTTTTTTAATTAGAAAAAACACAGCTCAATGAGATGTGTCATCACTTTTCATCCAGAAGCGCACAGAGCAAATCAGCGTGTTTGTTTCGTCTTGTCAATGGTTTAAATGTTATTTTTGTAATATATGTTTTATACTGTGTAAAAAGGTTCAAGGGTGGTTCCACAGTTGCTCTCTAGACATGGTGGGTTAAATATCTAATTCATAACACTTTAGATCCAAAGATGGGTATAATAATATTAAAGGGGACATCAGATGCCCATTTTCCACAAGTTGGTATGATTCTTTAGGGTCTTCATTAAAAGCCTATAACATACATTGTTTAAAATTTCTCAATGGTAGTGTAAAACAACACCCTTTTTAACCTGTCAAAAAAGAGCTCTATTCCCAGAGACCTGTTTCGGTGCATGTCCCTTTAAATGCTAATGAACTACTGCTCACCCTGCCCCTCTCTTCCGTGGAGTGAGCAGTTCTCTGAACCTGTAAACTTTAGCTGCATTCGTCATGGATCTTGCTAGCTAGCACATTATTAGGAAAGGCGATTTGCAAAGATTCCTTTAAAAAAACCTTATACTCACTTCTTCTGGAGGTAAAGCTGGATCATGAATAATTAGCACAAACATAAACGCATTTAGGTAGATCAGGGAGCGCATTCTCTTCAAAAACAAAAGTAATCCACTGAGTCTTCAGCGGTTCAGATGTCGGGAGTAAATGACGACTGCTATGTTCATTATTACATCCAACAACAAAGCACCTCAGTCGCTTAGGAGACATTCTAAACCTGCTTCGGCATTGAAACAATGGTGGACTGTTTACAGCTCACTCAGGGTGGATGAATGCTAAAACGGCAGTGTTCGTCAATTGTTGTGGGAGGGGCCTGCCTGTGTGACCTCAATTTGCCAAGAATCTGAGAACAGTTTGATCCATGCTTATGATTTGTAGGGATTTTTTTTAAAAAAGCACTGGGTGGATTTTTATCACTACCAACATACATTTATGTTCAAACACCATGTAAAAGTGAATTTTACATCTGATGTTCCCTTTAAAGACATGTAAAGAGATGTAAGATTAGAATTCTACAAATCTAGGATTTGTCTAGAAAGTAATATCCACAAATTAATTTGTGACCCTGGACCACAAAACTAGCCATAAGCAGCGCGGGTATATTTGTAGCAATAGCCAAAAATACATTGGATGGGTGGCAAAATTATAAATTTTTCTTTTATGCCAAAAATCATTAGGATATTAAGGAAAGATCGTGTTCCATGAAGATATTTTGTAAATTTCCTACTGTAAATATATATTAAAACTTAATTTTTGATTAGTAATATGCATTGCTAAGAACTTCATTTGGACATCTTTAAAGGCGATTTTCTCAATATTTTGATTTGTTTGCTCCCTCAGATTCCAGATTTTCAAATAGTTGTATCTCGGCCAAATATTGTCATATCCTAATAAACCATACATCAATGGAAAAACTTATTTATTCAGTTTTCAGTCAATGTATAAATATCGATTTCAAGAAATTGACCCTTATGACTGGTTTTGTGGTCCAGGGTCACATTTATATATACACTGCAAAAAAATCCAGTTGTTTTTATAGAATAAAAGTGGCAGCTGTGGATGCCAGAATCATAAAAACATAGATTCATCCATAATTGATACATTTGATTAGCCCAAAATAACACAACATTACCAGTGGGTTAATGAAATAAACCAGGCATTTTCTAGAGAGTTTTGGTTCTTTTTATAAAGAGGTATGTTTGAATAGAGATTCCGTATTTCTGGCTGCTAAATGTGAAACTGGATATTTATGTAGTCATGTGAACAATGTTTTTAGAAATACGTACTAAAATTTTGGCGGCCAGATATACATAGTGAAAAAGTACCTACAGAGACCCATCATTCTTTCAGAACAATTACAATATATGATTGAATTGTAAATAGCTAATTAATCAATATATTCATATAAAATTGGAATAAAGATCTCTGATTCTGCTAGCAAAGAAGAAAATAAAATACAAAGTGAAATGGCTTGATAAGTATTCAACCCACACCTCCAGCTGAACCTGACAAAATTCCTGGAACAAAGTCAAGCCTCCTGTATTCAACTGAAAACTCCCTCCGAACTTGACAACGGAGGCTGCAATGACTGGAGAACTTCCTTGGAGGTCACTGACAAATTTAATGTATGTTCATGGATATCTGGTTACAGAAATGTGCCAGGAAAAAAGCAAAAAAAAAAAAAAACAGCAATCTTTCATCTTTCTGCTCTCTTGTCTTGGAGGATCTTTCTCAGGATACCATCTGAGGATCTTGTAATGAACACTGGCCTTTTTTCATGACAGTATGGCAAAGCTGATGAGCACTGACTTAACCTGAACATTATCATGTTCACATTATCAGCAGGACCAATGATGATGATGATGCAAGCAGATTATCAACAGTTTGCTGAGGAAGAATTGGCAAGTTGAATGAGTAATACAGTGAAACGTTTATACTTTCACCAGGGGTTTAAGAATACTTATCAAACCATATTAGATGTACAGTGCTTGAAGTGGGACGGTACTCACCGGTATGTAGTACCAGCAATTCTATGCTATGCTGTTTACAGTACCAGACATTTTTCTGTCGTACCGGCAGTACACGGACGTGGACACGCTGGGTCTCTCTCACACGAGCATAGACAGACTGGGTCTCTTTTCACTTCAAGCACTGGATGTATTGATATGAAAAGAGTGAAGACTTTCTGGAGGTACTCTTTTCAAGCTGTATACTTCTGTCTTTGTGGCCATTAATTTAAATGGAACCACCTTTTATATACAAATCAATAAAAAGCTAACAACAAACTGAGCAGAGTTCATTATTTAAAGTAAAAAGAAAACAAAACATTTTCAAAAAATTTTCTGCTGTGGACTTGAATTGGACTTCAGTGGACACGGCAATTATGCAGCACGATCAGAAGAAGCGGTCCAAAGACGTGTCTACATGCAGGAAAAGGATTGCGATACAGTAAGTATATCAACCTTTGGTACAACACTAAAAGGACAATACACCTGTATGTTAATGTGTCAGTAGCCCATGCTGCAATGGATTTGTGGAGGATGAAGATGGACTTGCCAGTCAAAGTTAGATCTTCAAAATAAGGCCATTATTCATCATTTCACTTGGAGTGAAATCCTTTGCAGAAATCATGAATATTGGAGAACTTCTTGCAACTTTCAAGCTACATTTTGTCAGTGAATACCCCTCAGTATGCTTTATATTGTGACTCATCTTCCTCATCCCAATTTGTCAGATGGTGTCAGCTGATACAGTAGCTGAAGAAGTCCAAGTGAGAAGGACTAGATGATTGCTTTCTGATAAAGCCTTAAATCAAGGATAAGATGGCACACCTGCAAGCACTTTGACCTCCACTATGATGCTTAATATTATACAGTGTGTTGTGTGATCTGGAAAGTCAGTGTATATATCAGTGTCATGCCCTCAGTCATGCATTGCAATGTACAATAATGCAAAAGAAGCAAGTCGAATGGAGGAAGAAATCACAGATGATTTCAAGATTTTTTGGAGGGAAGTTTTCTTACATTAACAGATCAAGAATTGTTGTCAATGAAAGGATCACTAATAGACATGGTCTGTTAAAACTATCCTGAAGAAACCCTCATTTTGATGCAAATGCTTGAAATGGTCACAGCTCATGGAATTTTATTCAAGATTTGTCCCAAAGGGATGTTTTTAACCAGCTTACTTGGCAGCAGCACTCAGATGGTTACATGTATCCAGAAGCTTCCATCCAAAAATATTTGGGATACTACTTCTGTTTTGAAGAAATAGAACTGCAGCCTTTTTGGAGCGCATTAATTACGCACCTCGTAATTCAGTTTATTTGGAGATATGTTCTGCTTCTGTTTTCATGGATTCTCATGTCTACATCATTAATTTGACGAACATAAAAAGTGGACATTTTGGCAGCATGGGCTCTGAACATGTTCTCTTCTACTTGGTCTCAAGAACATGCAATGAAGACACATCGAGAATCACACCTGCCCAACCATCTACACCGCCTTCGGCGTTCCACGTGTTAAACAAAAAACACCAAACAAAGAAGACCGTATCTAGGTAAGTAGAGTGCGCGAGTGATTTTCGAATATGGAGATCATGTACATGAACACTAATACAAATACTTTGTCAGCATCAACAAAGGTGCAAAGACCTCTTCTGAAAATGCAGTCCCAGATGAAAACTCTTCTGCCAAAAGCCTGAAAGTAGGTTATTTTCTATTCTATTTTATTTTAGGAAACAAGACAACTATTTTTCACAAAATATGTATCTACACATGACCTATGTCATGACAGTTACATTGTTCTCATCTCTACTTCAATATTAAAGTCTGTGACAACTGTCCTCAGTGTGATTCCGAAGATTCTGTGTGTTTTTCGGAAACCAACCAGAACGCTGAGCCTTCTTCTGTGAAGGATGACGCAAACCAACAGAACAAAAGAGGTCAGATGTTATTCAGATGTAGCTAAATGTTTCATATCTTTGCATGGGCAGTCAGTACATTGTCAAAGCATGTGTAGTGTTAGACTTGTAACTTTGGAGAGATGTTTGCTAAATCATAAAGACAGTTTCTCTGTTGTCATGAACTGGACACAGATATGAATATGCAGGATAAATATGATGCAATATGAATTATAATTGTTTGTTATTTTCATGTAAAATAGATGACCACAAGATCGCCTTACTCTCTGGTAAAGAGGAGCCAAATTTGTCATCTCTCAACTCACCAAAGTAGGTCCTTAACCTCTCTCAGTTTGTTAATACAGTAATCAGTTACATCCTGCTATGAAGTTATAATGAAGTATAATTTTGCATTTACATTTGTGTCCTGAGCAACCACTAATGTATTTATTTCAAGCAAAATAAATTCATACATTATTCTACCTCGACTTTTACTGTAGTGCTTTCACCAAGTACATAAAGGTAGCTGTTTCATTCCACATGTTTGTATGCTTATTATACAGTATATGTAGCTGATGCATGTTGTAACCGATATGATATTCATTGTTGTCCACTTCTACTGAACTTTCAGGAGACGTTTATTTAACTGCCCATCTGAAGATGAAACTTTCATTGTGGGAAATGGCAAAAGAAAAAGAAAAAGGTCTAAATGAAAGAGTTTCTTAACACTTTTATTTGTGATCCACACTCACTTACCTTTGACTCCAAAAACAGTACCACATATCAAAATAAAAATCCTTAAGGAATGCAATTTAATCTGTTACTCAAATACGCAATAAATCATTTGAGAAATGTAAAATTATTTGCTAATCATGTATAACTTTTTTCGTGATTATTGCTTAATACATAACCTCAGATTTTATGGGCTACTACACAACCTAACTAGTGTTTATTTACATTTTAGTGAATACAGTCAGCCTGAGGACTACAACGGGTCTGAGATCAGCTCAGATTGGGAGGACAGAGGGAACAACGTAAGTTATGTCTGTTGTACAAATATTGTTTAACTGTCAACGTCAATCCTTATTATGCAGCTCATTTTTGTATTTAAATTTTCTTGCAGTCCAATTGTGACGGGAATGAAAACAAGCCACATGTCAATCTGTCATTCGAGCCAGAGCAATGAGAGAGAAGACGTTTTTGTATGAAATTCCTGAAACATTTGCTCAAAATTCAGAAGATGAAAACTCCACTTCGAAAATGCCTGATCAGCCATTTGGAGTGCGTACATCCTGGGAAGGTTGTGCTGTTCAACAAATTAAAAACATTGCTGATGGGAGCATTGTTCTCCAGCAGACTGCCTTTCCTAATGTTTGGACTCTCACTTCAGCCCTGTTAATCCCAGTCTTGTCAAACATCACTCCCTTGATAATTCTGCATCTGGGTCTCTCTCTCTAGTAAAGTGCTATGACAACCCTGACACCCTAAGTCTCTCTGGGCCATCAATTCTAGGTGCCCTGATCAACCTGACTGTCATCCCATTCCCTCTACCCCTTCACCCTCTTTCTACTCTTCCCCAACACTCTGTTCAACTAACCATTCCATAGCTTGTTTGTGGCATGGTCCTAGCTCGTGAAAGGGGTGATAACATTTTGATGTGAAAAATAATAAAAGCAAGCTGCAATAACAGTAAGAAAAAAATTAAAAAGTCTGTATTATCAATGTTATTGATTAGACATCGGTTATCAGCAAATTTATGGCCTCTAAATACAAAATACTGTGCAATCATTAAAAAAAGAGTCTAAAGACTGACTACACTGAAGTATGTGTAAACTGTGGTTATCAGCTGCTCTTTTAATGTCACTTCATGGGGACTAATAACATGATGTGATAATTACTTTACAGTTTACAGTATGTACTTTTCTATGTATATCTATACAGTGTAAACAGAAAAATCACTTCCAGAAAATCAACACAAGTGTAATTTATTCATTAATTATATATCTTTATTTCTCATGAATAAATCTATTTTTAAATCCAAGTTTAATCCAAATGATCATTAAAAATTCAAAAACTTTCTGAATGAAATGTGCATTTTCACATCAAATTTATTTTATTTTACCTCTCAGAAAGTAAACTCCACAGTACATGCAAACAATACTTCTTTCCGTAAAATGAACTCTTATTCTCTTAAATGAACTAAAATATTCTCTGTAGCTTGATTCTCACCTCAGGTCAATAGGTGGGTTTGTCTCCTTGTAGGCCTCAGTTTTGGAAAGGCCATCAGAACAGCAGCTTCTACATTTCACAATGTGCATTTTCTCCTTTAGACCATTAACACATGTGCGCATGGCGCTGCGAACGGCAGCTGAGGAAAAGTAAAAGATGATGGGGTCCAAACAGGCGTTCAGAGTGCTGGAGATTAAAGCAAAATGACGCCACCACTCGTTATCACCGTGGATGAAACCGACCACATGCGAGATATTATAGGGACTGAAACAGATGGTGAAAACCAACAGCGTCCCCATCGCCAACCCAATGGCCCTGAGTCTACGGCGTCGTCCCAGATGAGGCAGATTGGAGAGGATTCGTATGAAGTTTATGTAGCAGAAGCAGCAGATGAGGAGGGGTATACAGAAAAGCACGAGAAAAAGCTCCAGACGAGCAGGAAGTAGAATGTTCAGCTGTTCTATGGTGAAGTAATTGTAGCAAATTGTCATGTGAGGATTGGGTTGCAGCTTGCTGTTGCTTGAATTATCACTTGAGGGTATGTATGGCACAATGTACACGATGCTGAGGTTAAGAGATCCCAGAAGCCAGAGGAAGCAGCTTGCAATCACAGCGTTGCGTGGTCGGCGGCCTAGAGCGTATCGGATCGGAAACGCAACACCTAGGTAGCGCTCTACGCTAATCGCAGTCAGAAATAACGTGCTGGTGTAGATGGTGGAGAAGAAAAGGAAACTGCTAATGGGGCACAGGTAATATGGCAGGGTCCAGTTCAAGTTGTCAGTGGCCTCCTTCATCTTGAACGGCAGGACCGCGAGGAAGATGAGGTCAGATATTGTCAGGTTTAGCAGGAGAATGTCGATGGGGGTTGGCTTGCGGTAAACTTTTCGACAGAAGGTAAAGAACGCTAGGATGTTGGCGGGAAGGCCGATCAAGAAGGTGAGGATGTAGACTGACAAGAGAAGCTGGTAGTCTAACTTGGCCATTAGTCCGTACTTCACAGATGGGCAACAGGTGGTAGAAACAATGTGCAGAGATCTGAAACAAGACAAGTCAATAAGATACAAAGTAGAGGAATACAGCTTTGCTCTTGCCATTATCAGAAGGTTAATAAGGATGAAAAACTTTATTGAACCTTTTTAAATAAAATGATAGTGTAGAAAACGCTAAAGTAATGGTTTTAACTAATGTAAAGCCAATCTAAAGAGCAATTCATAATGCATGCTATAATATATGTAAAAAGTGATTTTATAACAGAATATTTCTTCAGCTATGGGCATCTTTGGCTTTGTGGACTTAGAAAATAAAATCACCTCTCTTTAGTAAATACTTTTTACGAGCTTTTACTTTTTAACCAGCTTTAACTAGCTTTTTTATTCTGCAAATGACAGTAGTGAAAATTTTGTAATAAAATGAATGAAAAAGTGTTATTTCAAAACTAGCATTTTATCCCTAGTGAAAAATAAATATACTAAATTGTATTTAAAATATATTTATTTCATGCTAAGTATACTACAAATACATTTACATATTATGCACTTAATAAAAATACCCTGCAATTGTGCTTTTAGTATACTAAACTGGTATACTTAAAGTCTGCTAAATTGGAACAACTAATTTTGTGCTTAATTCACTTTAATTGTGCAGAAGTAGTGCTGAAGCCAATAAAGATATACTGAAGTATATTTGATTGTGCTAAAGTGGAACTATTGCAAGTATACTTTAGGTACACTTTAAATATCTTGCATTTAAAGACTGATATTATGTAGAGATCAAACAATCCTCATCAATAGTGACATTAAAACATATTTTAGGCTTAATATTAAGAAATGTGCATTGTGCACAAGTAGTACTCCAAATAAAGTTTAATTACAATTTTTATATCAGTAAGCCTGGAGTGATACGTCAGTAAATATGTAAATAGACTTGAACTATACTTAGTATAAAATAAATACATTTTAAATCTATTACTTTTTTTTTTTTTACTAGGGATGTATCCTAATCGAACAATATTTTCACACATAATTTGCCAAAATTATAACTTAATTGTAAAAGATGCTAAATAAAAGTACTACTGAAAGTCCACCAACTTAAAAAATAATAATAATAATACACTGTGTGCCGAATTATTAGGCAAGTTGATATTCTGGTCATATTTTTTTCCAAGAACATTTTACCAATTCCAAACCACATCAGTCTTAATAACTACTATTGACTCTGTATTTAATCATTTATAAGTGATATATAATTGTCCATGAAGGCTGGAAGTCAAAAACTTCTTATAGTCAGGTGTGCCGAATTATTAGGCAGGTTTTCTTTTACAGATAAAATGAGCCAAAAAAAGAGATTTAACTCAGACTGAAAGTCAAAACTTATTAAATGCCCAGGAGAAGGATGCAGTGCTAACGCAATAATAGAATTTGCTAAGTTAGGGCATGAACATTGGGCAGCGAAATGCTCACTGGATCAGTAGAGTCAGAAAAAACAGGTGGAGAAAAAAAGACACATGTTAACTGCAAAAGAATTAAGAATTAAGGTGAAGAATTAGGTGAGAAACCATCAGGAACCATTTAGTCTCCAGCTCAATTATTTTCCAGAACTGCAACCTTCCTGGAGTCTCCACAAGTGCAAGGTGTCAAGCTCTCAGAGACTTTGCTTGGGTAGAAAATCCTAAAAAATGACCCTCACTTTATAAGAATACCATGCTGAAGTGTTGTGAAATCCATTAAGACTGATTTTTCAGACAGATAAGTTTTGAGTGACTCTTGAAGAACCAGCACCACATCCTCTTGTACCACTGTTTGAAGAATTTATCTTCCAGAATCTGGCAGTAAGTTTTAGGAGCTCATTTTTAGTCCATCTCCTATCCTGAAAAATCTGTCTTGCAGAGATTGAATAAAATGAGCTCCTAAAACTTACTGCCAGATTCTGGGAGATAAGTTCTTCAAACAGTGGTTCAAGAGGATGTGATGCTGGTCCTCAAGTCGCTCATAACTATCTGTCCATAAAGCCTATACAAAATCAGTCTTACGTGTGTTTGCGCAACACTTCATCATTATTCTTATTAAGTGAGGGCCATTTTAAAATTTTGCCCAAGCAAAGTCTCTGAAACTGACTACATTACCACTCTGGAAACTCAGGAGGTTACAATTCTGGAGAAATGATAAAGCATGGAGACTAAATGGTTCTTGATAATTTCTCACCTAATTCTTCTCACGTTAATTCTTGAATTCTTTTTGCAGTTAGCATCTCTTTTCTTCTCCACCCATGAGTGTTTTCTGATCTGTGCTGACCCAATGAGCATTTAAAACTCTTTAATGTCATGCCTTAACTAGCTAATTTTTATTATTGCATTAGTGTATCCTTCTCATGGGCATTTAATAATTTTTTTTTTTGCTTTTATTCTTGAGTTCAATCTCTCTTTTTTAGCTTTCATTTTATCTGTAAAAAAGAAAAACTATATATAATAATTCTGCACACCTGAAATAGGAGTTTTTGACTTCAGCTACCTCATGGACAATTATATATCACTTATAAATGATTAAATACAAAATCAATAGTAGTTATTAAGATTGATGTGGTTTGGAATTGGTAAAATGTTCTAGGAAAACAAATATGACCAGAATATCAACCTAATAATTCTGCACACACTGTAATAAACATTTGGGGCAAAATTGCTCTGTGTTGTGGAAATTATGCCACATCTGTGGGACAGTCATATTTTTTGGAATATTTATATATCATTTTCATGCAATAAATATTAGAATTATTTTTATAATTCAGTCTTTAGATTACAATAGTTTTAATCATCCATTTTATAATGGATTTTCATATTTTAAGATTGAATGTCTGGCTTTGGGACAAGTGTAAAACAATAAAATCAATACATAAATGGCATTTAAAAAACAGCTAAATAAATTTTACAAGTACTGGAAAAGTTTCCAATATAGTTTTAGTATGATCTTTATATATAACAAGAAAAGCTTAACTTTGGGAAAAAAACACGCCTGAGGTTGAAGAAATGTTTTCTGTTTAAAAAGTATAATAAATAAAACAAAAATACTGACCTTCACTATGCAGAAAAATAAGGATCCTCAGCATTTTGTGTCTCCCCAGTTTCACACAAAGTATCCGCGAGCTTCCTTCACCTCTGTCCTAAACATTCTGAATGTGTGAGTAGACTACGTGATGGGTGCAACGTCTCAAAACACTGGAAATTTAATCAATTCAGAGCATAATCTGCAACACTGAGGCTCATCAAACAATGTCTCTTGGCAACATGGGAACAGTCAGTGAGAAGAACACAGGAAGCTGTCATAACTGCTGTATATGGGGTATATGAGGCCCCCCAAGAACACTTGTCATATGGAACATACTGGAAAGATAAGAAGCAAGTGTTTGTTTTGTGTGTGTGTGTGTGTGTGTGTGTGTGTACATGGAAATTTTACATTAATTAGAAAGGAGTCAAGTGCTAGGCCATGGCAAGACTGGAGTATATCGAATTGATTTGTGTATCATTCAAATTGAAAATGAAAATTTATGTTGGATCTTTTAATTTGTTAGTAATGTGTTTGACGGGTGAATCCTTTTCAGCAAATGAATTCTAGATAAAGGATTTTTTAATGAATACAATTTAATTGAATACAGCAAAATATCACAACTTACTTTTTAACTAAAATATATTGGTTCTGAAGTTAAAGCATTAGAATGTGCGACTTATAAAATGATTTATTATGAGACTAATTAAAATTTCACTTTACAACTTCCACCAAAGGGCCTGCTTCCTGTAGTTCATGGTTACTCACTCCTACTCCTGAATAATCGATTTCCTGTGGAGTTTTGTTCCACACCTGGCTGTAATTTTTAAGTAAACTTAATGACCCAGGTAAGGTGATTCAGTTGCATTCAATTACAGTCGGAACTAAAATCTGCAGGAAATGGGCTCTCTAGGAACAGGAAGTAGGCTATTGCTTTATTGCTATAGCTTAAATGGATAGTTCAACCCATTGATCTATATATAATGAAAATTCTTTCAGAATTTACTTAGGCTACCTTCATGACGTTATAAACCTGTATAACTTCTTTCTTCTGCAAAACACAATATTGCGGAACATACTGAAGATATTTTGAAGACTGTAATCCTGACAGTTTTTGTATGGACAAAAACAACAACAACATTACTACGGAGCCATTTCTCAAAGTATGTTATTTTATGTTCGACAGAAGAAAGATTGGAACGCCATAAGGATGAGTAAATGATGACAGAATGCTCACTTTTGTTTAATTATTTGTATTTGTATTTGTATTATTTATTTATTTGTAGATTAAATTAAATTTATTTTTAATTTTAATAAATTTAATTTTTGCTGCATTACACCGTTTTGACCAGCAGGTGCCGTGAGCCTGTAATGTTTGTGATTAATTTGTGAATCAGTCAGTCAATTGATTCAAATGATTCAGAATTCCAAAAGCTTCTGGAACATCGATAATGGATACATCACTTCACAGGAAAGTGGAGCGAGAAGTTTACCCACAAGTCATTGCGCATCATTCCTCCGGCAGCACTTGTGAAAGCGGAGAAGGTGGCAAAAAGTGCAAGACGTGAGTTACAGTGCAAACCTTTTGATTATGATTAAATAAGATAAAATACACATTTAATTTAACCAAATTATTTATTTTCTTATTAAACATCACAACAGACATTTAGCACTTAAATAAGGCGATTTATATTAATTAAATTAATAATAACTTAATATTTATATAAACACACTTGTATGTGTTATATACACTTTTATATTAAATGAAAGCATGAAAAGTTTTATTTATTTACAAACGTTATATCATCATACCAGAAACCTCTCTAATATGCTGTACTGTTTTCATGACGCTGCAGGGTGTTCTGAAGGAACGCGTTTTGTCAAGTGAAGTTAATTTCAACAGATATCCTGGAACAGGGAGCAGTGAACACTTTGTAGGGACCCTGTCAATCTGAACGCAGTTTAGGGCTGTCGTGATGCTCTCAACTCTCAGGTCAGTTATTTTGGTGATATTTTTCAAGGTGTAGGATCCTTTTCTGCTTATACTATAAAACGTGTACAGTGTAAGTGAAGTGTAGGTTACAACATAGTCTTTGGTTACAATATGATGTCTTTGTACATTTTTTGTTTTACAAGTTTGCAACAACAATAAATTGCTCTAAATAGGCTTAAAACTGCACAAGGCCTTCACACATACTTTGATGGCCCTTCTCATGTCCTTAGAGATACAGAAAAATATAATAGGATCAAAACATGCATTTAAAGTGCTCAGCATTAAAGCTTTCATGCGCCAATTTGGGTTTTCTTTTTTGATGAAACCCACTATGTGTGATGCATTGTAGGGTGCAAAACTAATGGCAAACACAAGGAGAGTCCCCACAATCAGTCCAACCACCCGGAGTTTACGTTGTCGCTTGATGAGGGGACACTTTATTAAAATACGAATTAAACTGATATAACAGAAGCAGCAGATAAGGAGAGGTAGAAGGAAAAACACCACTGCTATCCCGAGACGCACTGGGAGCAGTTCTCTGAGCTGTTTTGCTGTGAAGTTTATGTAACAGTCCTGAGGTTCAGCCTCCAGAGAGCGCTTTTTAGCGTTGTTGTCCACTTCATCAGAATGTATGTATGCTGCCTTGTAAGCAAATATTGAAATTACTGAAATAATCACCCAGGTGGCAGTACATATAAGTGTTGTATAAATTATTCTTTTTGGACTTTTATACCTCACTGGAAATGCTACACACACATAACGCTCAGCACTGATTGCTGTCAAGAACAAGCCACTGGAATAAAAAGGAAGAAAGAACATGAACACATTGATGTGGCACAAAATATAGGGCATGTTCCAAACCATGTTATCTGCGGCCTCTTTCATCTTGACAGGCAGGAAGGTGAGGAAGATGAGGTCAGAAACAGCGAGGTTCAACATGAATATGTCAATGGGGATAGGTTTACGGTGAATCTTGCGAATACATGAGCAGAATGCCAGCACAGTATTAGGAAAACCAATCAGGAATGTGATGATATATACTGGATGGAAATGTCTGTCGAATCTTCTGACATTGTTGTCGACCTGTGGTAAAGTTTTTCACTTTACTGTAGAAAACAACCATCCAAGTTCTTAAAACAGCACCTGTAATATATAAACACACACACTTTTTAGATCTATTCTCTTTGATTTTTTTTTAAATTATGAAAAAATTACTAAAATAAAAGTTCTTAAAGATACTAAAAACATAAGTGGTTTTATTTGGAACTTACCAAAAGGTATTTCTCTCTATTATTAGTAGTCTTGATAAAATCGATGGACTCTTTTGCTTCTGTTACGCACTCTAGACACCTAGATGGCATAGATAAACCGTAGTATGATTTGCATTGTCATATTATAAAAACATGTTTAGAATTGAGCCACTGTTTTTTTTTTTTTTTTTTTGAATCAGTACATTTTTTTTCCACAGTTTATTTTTGCATCAGTACACTCAGGCCTATTCATTAGCCTAGCTAATGCTAATTAAAAAATACAAATCATCAGACCGGTCTACGTTCCATCTATGAGCAGCGAAAAGCACTATTACTTAAAATTTGGAGGCTGAAATAAAGGGGTAGTTATTATTATTCTGTCTCGTATTGTTACAAACCTGTATCCATTTTTTTTTCACGTTTAAACATTGTTGTGCAGTTCTTCCCAAGTTTGATTGTCTTAGTGATCAAGTCTGTCTAGCTCCAAAATGACAAAAACACCATGAAGCTACTTAACATTAGTCTGTATTCCTTTTTTGTTTTTCTTATTACAACTGAACAGATGTGATCATTATGAACTGTTAGTATGGCAAAAGCAGCATAATCATTCTTTAGAATACTTTTTCTTTCTTTCTTTCTTTCATTCGGCTAAACCTTAAATGGCTTTTGCATTAAATTACTTAATATTGATTCCATCATATGTGCCGTGATCAAACTGCTGAGAGCTTTTTGAAAAAATGCTGTATTAGCAATACAAAACAATTAACTGTGCCAACCAAAAACATAAATGAAATTAGATAATTAAAAATGTTAATTTTGATCTTCAGACAATCAGGTTTAGGTATTTTTAATTAATAATTAAAAGTAAAATTCTGATGCATATATACTAATAGGCAATTAATGGAGAAAGTTAATGTGAAAGCAAAATGTGAGAAAAGCATGCAAATGAGTAGGGTAACATTGCACTGCTATCATCTGGTATTTTTAAATAAAGATACATATTACATCAGAACCTTGAAACAATGTTATTTCAAGAAATCTTTTTATATTTTAGTGCATACATTAGAGTAAAACAATAAATAAAACAGGTGTATTCCAGTCCAACATAATTTCAAAAACATCTAAATGGATTTTAAGAATTTTAAATGCTCACCTTAACTTTTCAGGTTACAGCTTAGGCTTCCATCTCATTTTAAACAGTAACATTTAACACATGTTTATCAGTTCTCAAATTTTTCCTGGGAAGTGCCTTATTGCAAACCACAAACTATCACATGGGTTGTGTCCAAACTTAGTCAATGTGAAAATAAAGGACTATTGTTTTGTTTTCTTTTTTCTGGTATGGATGTGAGGCCCGAAATTAGTGTAAGGAGTGAATTTTTTTATATGATATTAAGGATATCAACAGTTTCTTGACATCATTATGATCTTGCAGTGACTTTTGTGTGAACGTAACATTTAACGGCGTACGCATGAAAAATAAACATTTATAATATTACATGCTACATCAATTCAGAATTTCCATACACAAAACTGCACCAGGAAAATGAAATAGTCCTAAAGAATGTAAGAGCAATTTAATTTATATTTACAATACAGTGCCCATGTTAAATACAATACAGTGCCCATGTTAAACATTTTACACATTCACAGTATACATTTTATAGTACTACTATTAAAATAATTACAGAATAACTGTTTCACAGAATAGTTAGGCTACAAATTAAACACATGGGTCATCAATACTACTCTGTTGTCCAGATTTGAATGAAATAAAAGAATATACATGGAGTCTCCATAAGAACTTCTTCAAATCTACTATAGAACTTCCCTCATGTTCAAAAGATCCACTATGTTGCTATTTTAACATTTTTAGTCATTATAATAACTTACTATTATTTATATTTGGTTTATTTGGCTAAAATCACTAAAAATCACCAATCCAACCCTCTCCATTGACTTTGTATTGCGGGAAGCTGCCTCCTTGTCATTTCTGACTTATAACAAAATACAGAACAATGTCTAAAAGCTGCTATGTGGCAAGGTGTACAGTAAACAAGCTAAAAAAACCAGAACTACCTTTTTTATAAGATGTGATACTCTTGTCTATGACCTTGCAGGGTGTTCTGAAGGAATGCATCTTGTCAAGTGAAGGGAATTTCAAAAGATATCGTGGAACAAGGAGCAGTGAACACTTTGTAGGTACCCTGTCAGCCTGAATGCAGTTTAGGCCTGTCACAAAGATCGGCGTGATGCTCTCAGGTCAGTTATTCCAGTGATATTTTTCCAAAGTATACTTTCCTACTTATAGCCTACCATAACAAACATGTACACCCTAAGTGAAGTGTAGGTTACAATATGATGTCTTTGGACGTTTGCTTTGAATAACCGAATTAAAGGACATGTTGATGATACCATTCTTAAGTTTACAACAACAACAAAAAATTGCTTTAAATAGGCATAAAACTGCACAAGATCTTCACACATATTTTGATGGCCCTTCTCATATCCTTAGAGATACAGAAAAATATAATAGGATCAAAACATGCGTTTAAAGTGCTCAGCATTAAAGTTTTAATGCGCCAATTTGGATTTTCTTTTTTGATGAAACCCACTATGTGTGATGCATTGTAGGGTGCAAAACTAATGGCAAACACAAGGAGAGTCCCCACAATCAGTCCAACCACCCGGAGTTTACGTTGTCGCTTGAAAAGAGGACACTTTATCAAAATACGAATTAAACTGATGTAACAGAAGCAGCAGATAAGGAGAGGTAGAAGGAAAAATACCACTACTATACTCAGACGCGCTGGAAGCAGTTCTCTGAGCTGTTTCGCTGTAAAGTTACTGTAACATCTCTGAGGTTCCACCACCAAATGGCGCTTAGTAGTAGTGTTGTCCACTTCATTAGAATCTAAATATGCTGCCTTGTAAGGAAATATTGAAGTTACTACAACAAGCACCCAGATGATAACACATATAAGTATTGCATAAATGATCCTCTTTGGACTTTTATACTTAACTGGAAATGCTACACACACATAACGCTCAGCGCTGATTGCTGTCAAGAACAGGCCACTGGAATAAAAAGGAAGAAAGAACATGAACACATTGATGTGGCACAAAATATAGGGCATGTTCCAAACCATGTTATCTGCGGCCTCTTTCATCTTGACAGGCAGGAAGGTGAGGAAGATGAGGTCAGAAATAGTGAGGTTTAACATGAATATGTCAATGGGGATAGGTTTACGGTGAATCTTGCGAGTACATGAGCAGAATGCCAGCACAGTATTAGGAAAACCAATCAGGAATGTGATGATATATATGGCGAGAAACGCTGTTGAATCTTCTGACATTGTTGTCGACCTGTGGTAAAGTTTTTCACTTTACTGTAGAAAACAACCATCCAAGTTCTTAAAACAGCACCTGTAATATATAAACACACAGTTTTGAGATGTATTCTCTTTGATTTTTTATTATTATAAAAAATGAGTAGAATAAATGTTCTTTAAAGGTTCTAAAAACCTAAGCAGTTTTATTTGGAACTTACCAAAAGGTATTTCTCTCTATTATTAGTAGTTTAGATCAAATAAATGACCTCTTTTGTAATGTGCTTCCGTTACGCACTCTAGACACCTGGATGGCATAGATACAATAAAGAGTAGTATGATTTGCATTCTTTTATATTATGAAAACATGTTTAGAATGGAGCCACTGTTTGTCCCCCCCCAAGTTTCTTTGCATCAGCACCCTGAGGCCTACTAGCCTAGCTAATACTATCACCAGACTGCTCTACATTCCATCTTTAATCAGCGAAAAGCACTATTACTTAAAATCTGGAGGCTGAAATAAAGGAGTAGATATTATTTTTCATATTTTAAGCATTGTTGTGCAGTTCTTCCCAAGTTTGATTGTCTTATTGATCAAGTCTGTCTTGCTCCAAAATGACACAAAAACACCATGAAGTTACTTAATATCAGTCTGTATTCCAAGTCTAGAAACAGCATTTTTTCTTTCCTTTTTACTGTTGCACAGATATGATTAGGAATTATCATGATTATTATGAATTATGTTAGTATTTCAAGAGCAGCATAAAAATTCTTTAGAATACTTTCTTTCTTTCATTTTGGCAAAATCTTAAGTGGCTTTTGCATTAAATGAATTAATATTGATTCCATCATCTATGTGCCATGATCAAACTGCTGAGAGCAGAGCAAAATGCTTTATTGGTAATACAAAACAATTGACAAGTGCCAATCAAAAACATAAATGAAATACTTCAAAATGTTAATTTTGATCTTCATGCAACCAGGTTTAGGTATTTTTAATTAATAATTAAATATAAAATTCTGATGCATGTATAATAAATGACAATTAATGGAGAAAGTTAATGTGAAAGCAAAATGTGAGAAAATCATGCAAATCAGCAGGGTAACATTGTTGCATCGCTATCATCTTGTAGTTTTAAATAAAAATACACACACACACACACCTAAATATATGTAAATATATATATATATATATATATATATATATATATATATATGTATATGTATGTATATTTGTGTGTGTGTGTTACATCAGAGCCTTGAAACAATGTTATTTTAAGAAAGCTTTTTGTATTTTAGTACATACTTTGTAGATGTTTTGTAAAAGTGACAGTTACCACTTCTGTGTTTTTATAGTTTTTCACCACAATAAAGTAAAACAGGTGTATTCCAGTCCAACATATTTTCAAAAACATCTAAATAGATTTTAAGACTTTTAAATACTCACCAAAACTCTTCAGGTTACGGCTTAGGCTTCCATCTCATTTTTAATAGTAACATTTAACATGCATGTTTATCAGTTCTCTGATCTTTCCTGGGTAGTGCCTTACTGCAAACCACAAACTATCACATGGGTATTTGTCCGCACTTACTGAATATGAAAATAAAGGACTATTGGTTTGTTTACTTTTTTCCTGGTATAGATACAAGGCCCAAAATTAGTGTAAGGAGTATTTTGTAAAAGATATTAAGGATATCAGCAGTTACTGGATATCATTATGGTTCTGCAGTGACTTTTGTATGAATATGTAACATTTACCGGTGTACACACAAAAAATAAATATTCATAATATTACATGCTGCATCAATTCATAATTTCCATACAAAAAAAACTGCACCAGGAAAATGAAATAGTCCCAAAGAATGTAAGAGCAATTTAATTTATATTTACAATACAGTGCCTATGTTAAACATTTTACACATTCACAGTATACATTTTATAGTACAAGTATTACAGTAATTACAGAATAACGGTTTCACAGAATAGTTACAAATTAAACACATGGGTCATCAATACTAGTCTGTTGTTCAGATTTGGATGAAATAAAAGAATATACATGGAGTCTCCATAGAACCGCTTCAAATTAACTATAGATCTTTCCTCATGTTTGAAAAGATCCACTAGATGTTGCTATTTTACATTTTTTAGTCATTATAATAACTTTCTAATGTTTATATTTTTGATTAAAATCACTAAAGACATAATCGTGTAATACAAAGGCAAACATAAGTGAAAAGGAAAAGCTGTGCGTAAACAGCTACCGTCTTGCAAAATATTTTCTCTCAGCTCCCCTAAACATGTTTGGGTGACTCACACTCACAAGTTTAAAAAAAAAAAAAATTCCACGTTCCAAGTCAACATCTCATTTATTTCCATGAGTGTCTTGCCATACCCTAATCAGGTCACTTTTATGGACGAGTCTGCTTTGTTTGCTCTTGCTTTGTCATCTTTAGATTCGCCATGGCTTATTATTGACGCCGCCTGTGTCGTTGTTGTTTGAGGGTTCCTGGAAGCCCTGCTGCAATGATTCTGATGCCACGACTTGCATGATGTGTTCCTTCGTTTGCGGCACAGTCGGTCCACCAAATCCCTTGGCGTCCATGGCGAAAGCATCAACATGACCACGGGCTCAAGGAATACATTGCATGAGCTGGAAAGCATGGCTTCACTTCTCCACTCCACATTAGTGTACAAGACAAAGCCCACCACGTGGGAAACATTGTAGGGTAAATAACAGACCACAAATACTACTAAAGTGGAGATTGCAATAGCTAACACCCTTCTTTTCCCAACAGAAGGCAAAGCAGAGTGTCTGACAAGCACAAGGCAGCGCAGTGTGCAGAATGCTGACAAAATAAGTGGCACCAGGAAGAGCAGCAGCGCCATCTCCAGGCGTATAGGCACCAGCACTTCCAGCTGCTCCTGGGTGAAGTTTTCATAGCATGCTGAGACATTCTTCTCTGATAAAGACACAAAATGACCCCCTCCTTCGGCAATATAAGCAAAACCCAAGTGTACAAGCACTAAAAGCCACAAGATGGCACTCACAAGCCAAGAGGTACGTGCTCGGCGGTAGAGTTTGTAAGTTATAGGATAAGCAATACTCAGGTAACGGCCCACGACGACTGCTGTGAGGATCAAAGTGCTACCGTAGACTGAAGAGAACAGAAAGAAGCTGTAAACGGGACAAACCGCAGCTGGAAGCGCCCAACCTTGGAGAATCTCAGCCACTTTGACTGGCATCCAAGACACTAGAGCCAGGTTTGCCACACACAGGTTAAGAGCGTAGACTACGTTGGGGGTGGCACCGTGTTTTCGAGCCTTACGGATGTACATGAAAAGAACGAGGAGATTTCCTGGAAGTCCAAGAAAGAAGGTCAAGATGTAGACCAACAATGAGACGATGCTGGACACAGTCAACTCCATGTCAGATTAGTTTGTCGATTCGTAGCTCACCTAGATCAGTTAACTAATGCCTCCTTTTTATAGGCTCTCCATTGGCTGCCAGTATTCCCTCGTCATTCCATTTGGAGGAATAGCCGTTCCTGAATCAAATAAAGTGCTGAACACTCTCCAATCTGCGTGAGGAAAAAACATGAAGACAATAAGGAAGTTCGTATTTGCACAAAAGTTTTTATTTGGAAGGCACATAATAGGGTGGGGGGATAAAAAGGGGGCGTGGGAGGGGCGTTCGATGGGCGGTTAGTGGATCTAAGAGATTGAATTGGTCTGATATGAGGCGAGGGGATGGGTACTTAATGCAGCAAGATGCCATTTATATGGTCTCACATTGCCTTATTTGCCCTTGGTGCACACGCTAGATCAGGCCCCTTTAGTGAAATGATTCAGAATAATTGGCCTTTGCAGGAAGCTGAGCCCATCCAGCCATGACTCTGTCACTTGAAATGAACTGGACGGTTAAACCATTAAAGCTGTAAACTCACTAGGAGTCTGTTTGGGGATGTCATTCAGGAAAGGCTATTGCATACATACAATGAATTATCTTGACGCTTTTATAGCGGCTTGCAAAAAGCCATTGGATCAGTTTATTAAGCATGATCATACTGGCTGTGTGTGTGTGTATATTTTATTTATATATATATATATATGTGTGTGTGTGTGTGTGTGTGTGTGTGTGTGTATATATATATATATGTGTATATATATATGTGTGTGTGTGTATACTGGTGTACATATATATATATATATAAAATCATACTGACTGTATATGTATTCTAACGCAAAATTCCAATATATATCAGTATAAATATGCAAAGTAGAAATTGTGAGTGAATTATTCACAAGGGATCTCAAGAAAAGATAAATGCTTTAATAAAAGTCTACAATTAAACGATTAAAACCAGTGAATTCAGTATATTCTAAATATTTTAATTACATTTCAAACAACACCAGCTTAAACCAAGCATGCCTAACCACATCCAATTATGTATTTAAAGAGACTGAGCCTGAAAACCAAAGAAAATAAAGTTCAGCAACTGTGTGCAACCTCAATTTTAGGATTATAAGAAGTTATAAACAACAAAAACAACACATATCAACACCAAAAGTAGCACCTTAGTCTTCATATAATGGCATTTAAATATAAACTGAACACTTGTTACCAACCACGATTTGAGCTGTCATATTTGACATGCACTTAACCTCATTAAAAAATACCTTCCTTGTTATTTCACATAGACATAAATAGTCCCATTTAGATACATTAGTGTAGCATTGGTGTTAACTTAACATTAGTGTTAACTTCAACAGAACTGATAAATCCTCACCAGTGGATGGGCATAGATTGTGTCATCCATTCTTTTATCATGTTCATCACTGAGAGTCAAAGTCCAGACTAAATAGAGGCTTTCATATGACATTATCTTCCCTTCCCAGACATAAAACAGAAATCTGTTGACAGATGGATTAATGTTGTTGTTGTAAAGGTCTGTGAAAACAAAAAAGGCCATTTAACAATATAACAATGATCCACATGCAGGTTACCATGAGTGAAGAAAATAATCATTATACAACTATTAAAACATGTATGTTTTCATGTTTAAGATGTTTGCTCCATTCTAGCTCGTAAAATCAAATAAATGTTTGAAATGCAATACTCAGAAACCATTACGCATCGAAAACATTTTTTTTTTTCTATCTTGAGTCTGGTAAACACATAAGAAGAGGAATCAAATTTGTAAAACACTGGAATCAAGAAAATACAATTTACTATTTAATTAATAAATCAATGTACTTATTTACTATTTATTTAAACCTGACTAGTTTCCATCCTCTCTCTTACCAATTAAATTGCCCATTTTTGCAGCTTAACTGGTAAATCATAGTGCTGGCAACTCCAAGACTTTGGGTGTAATTCCCAGGGAATGGAAGTACTGATAAAATGTATCCCTTGAACACACAGTAAGCCGCTTTGGATAAAGGTGTCTGTAAAATGTGTCTATCTACTGTACTTCCTCTTTATTACCTGACCATGACTGCCAAGACCAAGTTACTAAATGTCACACCTACGTCATTGAGTTATAAATGTGTACAGTCCTGTGTCAATATGTTCAGTTGTCTGACGTCAAAAAGTTGTGGAAGTTTAGAACAAGCCATTGCACTAGGTCCATCATTTTTGTGGAATTGGCCTGCTTTTAAAATGTTGCTACGGGTTGATTTTTAAAAACTATATATATATTTTGGTTTTAAAAGTTTGACATACTGCATAGATTGTATTTGACTTAAGTGCTTGTATTGAAATATTTTGCACATTTTATCTCTTCCAATGATTATGCTAGATGATGAGTTTTGTGAGTAAGAGGCAATAATTGGGCGCTTTATGAAAACACATTGTTTATGATTACTACTATATAGTGATTTTCAAGTTGACATTGTAAATAATGCATAACAATGACTGTAAAATATGTATTTTAGGTATGGGAGTGGCATATTTTGAGTTTTGATATTTGGGGTAGGGTCTTTTGGTCCAGTTTTGATTAGACATTGAGCTGGTTTTGTTTTGCAAACCTGGCAACCCTGCATTGGACTGAAGAGGAAGTTTTGAGTTATCTTATTTCAAAAGAATAAGTAAAATTTGATTTCTCATTATATGAGTTCTCTATTCAGACTAAAGGTTCGGTCACATTTGTGAACAAAAAAAACATCCATTGTCAGTACACTCTTAAAAATAAAGGTGCTTCACGATGCCATAGAAGAACCTTTTTGTCTAAATCAGGGGTCTCCAACCCTGCTCCTGGAGAGCTACCATCCTGTAGACTTCAGTTCCAACCCTGCTCCAACACACCTGCCTGTAATTATCAAGTAGCTCTGGACACCTTAATTAGCTTGTTCAGGTGTGTTTGATTGGGGTTGGAGCTAAAATCTGTAGGATGGTAGATCTCCAGGAGCAGGGTTGGAGACCTCTGGTCTAAATGGTTCCATAAAGAACCTTTAACATCGGAAGAACCTTTCTGTTTCACAAAAGGTTCTTTGTGGTGAAAGAAGGTTCTTCAGATTATAAAAAGGTAAGGAAGAGATGGTTCTTTAAAGAACCTTTGACTGAATGGTTCTTTGTGGAACCAAAAATGGTTCTTCTATGGCATCGCTTGAAGAACCTTTTGAAGCACCTTTATTTTTAAGAGTGTAGTGTAGAGATGTATAAAGAACCACACACATATCAGTCACTTTCAATCCAAGCACTTCCAACTTGAACACAAGTGAAGTCTGCCTGGGAAACTTTTATGCCCTCACATGATGCCTTTATGCCTTTTATGCCCTCCTTTATTCCTGTAGGAATGACTGGATCTCGCCCATGAAATTTCGCTGAGCAGTGGTAAATGTGACCTCACCTTAAGTCTCAAGCAAGGTCCAGCTTGTGTCTACCACTAGAGTTGGTGAGAGGCACCACAGCTGAAGGTAGACCCTCAGTCTGGACCCCCAGAGTCAGGCGCTGGCGGGTCTGGTTGCTACGCTGCTCCAGCGACAGGGCGTCCTGCTTACGAGACAAATCCTCTATCATCTGAGCTTCATGCTGTTTCAGAGACTGCAGAGAGTGCCTGGCAATCAAAGGTGTTCACAGGTCAGATTCTTTTTGAATTTGCATTATTTATATAAAATAAGAGGAGGAACTGAGTTAAACCAGTGGACTCACTGGGCCTGTGCTAGCTTCTGTTTCAGTGCCAGAATGGTAGCTTCCAGTTGCTTGGCTTCATCCACCAAACCAAATTGAACCTGGGAGTAATGGATTATGAGATAACCAATCAAAACACAGCAGATTAAGATGGACTGTGTTTGTTTTTCACTGGGTGAAATTAACTAGAACAAAGGACATGCATCACTTTATTCCTGATGGCATAAGGTATGATCACATTGTTGTTTGGTGAAATCCAGTCATTTCAATCCACCTTATTTTTTAACATAAGTTGGGTGTGGCTATTTGTAACTTGAATGTATGAGGCTTCCGGTGTCATTCATTTCAAAAACAATCAATTATGCAGCTTGATATTGCAAACTGGTTTTTGTTATCATGTTATGTTTAAAATCATATTATATTATATTTTAATTTATTATTGCAATCATAAGTAGTTTTATTGTTTCCTACACTTTGATATTGTATTTACCTATAGTTAATGATTCAGAAGTCTTGCACATTTGTCCGGCAAAATAAGGTGAATAGAAATATTGTATTTAGCGTGAGGGCAAAAGATTTCCCCTTGCCAATATTATGATTAGGTTCAAGTTCGTCTTGCAAATTTGAGGCATTGACCAAAGAAAAGCTGTTTCTAAAGTAGCTTTTATGCAAGTTGTACTGCCTACATCTTCACACAATTGACAACAGTCCATTTTTGTGACAGCACCTTTATGCAAGTTACCAATCAGTTGGTTGTGGAGTTTACCTCATCTCGGCACAGGTCCATGCCAGGCCTCTTGATTCTGTTCTCTAGACGGGTGTGGACCAGCTTTAGAGGAGCCATCTTGGCCTGCATGTCCTCCTCTAGGTGACAAATGTCCTTCTCCAGCTCCGCAATCTCTTCTTGAGTCTGAAAGATATTGGCACACATACTAAAATGAATTTAAATAAAAACATAAATCTATTCATTCATTACCATATACGACTCTGGAATATTACTTTCTGATTGGTCATTTGCTACATTATAGTATCAGATTTTTTTGAATGATAACTTATATAGTCCCTAACAACCACTGTGCTGGTTTCACATCTCTTGTATCACTCCACAGTCTGTTTTCTCACATAAGCAAATAGTATACACTCAAATCGATGTCCATGTATTGATTTTTTTGGTGGGAAGTCATATAATAGGAGGATATTTTGCAGTCAGCTGGTCATTATCGCAAAATAAACCCCTAAAAGATGATACAAAATCTTTTACACCTCATTTTATCACCCTGTGGGGTTTATTTAGGAATAAAGACCAACTGATCCATGTTTCATTGCTGAACTTCCACATTCACATTTCAATTGTGTGTAAAACACTCTCTTTAACTCCTTATTATTCTGGATGACAGTTCATCATTCCCAGTTTCACTGCATATTCAAAAACACCAGAATTATATTAAAAAAGAGGGAGAAAAAAAGAAGAGGCCTTACAGTTTTTAGCTGCCATTGCATTTCGTGATAGGCCTGTTCCTCGTGGTGAGTTCGCTTACGGAGAGCAAACTCCACTGCCATTCTTTGGGCCTCTAGCTCATTCTGCACCTAAGAGAGAAGATGCATGTAGTGAATGGATATCCTGTTACAGTGTTGAACTGAAAGGCATTTTGAACATCTTAAAGGGCCCTTGAATATTTAAAAAAAATTAGCTTTTTACTACACTAAATGATTCCTTTTATATCTGTAGACCAGATGTGGCACCTGTGCTCTTGTGATGCTGTTGTTCTCTCTTATCTGCACAGAGGCCTGCATCTCTTCTTTAGCTCGGGTAATATTGTATCGGCTGAACTGCTCCCACTGCTGAGGAGTTGTGGAACTGCAAACAAAAATGAACAAAAACACTATTATATTATATTATATTACATTTCTACAATAAAACAGTTTTTGAATCAACATACAAAATATATATGCTATATTTATTATTTTATAAAACATTATTTCATGTTTTTTAAATAGTTTTGAGTCAAAATACAATAAATAAATATACTGAAAATGTAAAAAATACTTATAAAAAATGTATTGATAATGTTTAAGTGATTGAATTTTTTAAAGTGTTTAAGTATGTGTTTATCATATTTCAACAATATCATTACCAAATAGGGTTAACATGTTCAAAAATGGAGGTTTAAACTAAATACCTATTTGAGGTCCCTTCATAGAACTTGGCTTTTAATATAGTCTCTGGATGTTAAATTATTATTATTATTATTATTATTATTATTATGTTAAGATAACTCTTTAGAGGTAAGATTACTCTTAAACTCACCTGGGGGGCACTCTCGTGGGGTTTGGCTTCAGGGAGATCTCAGGTGACCGTATAGTGAGAGACAAGCACGACATGTCCACATCAAGGGCCTCTATTTTATCCTGAAGGTCAATGGTCAGCTGTTGCCGTGCTTCCTGTAAGCGACTAAGAAGATATGCCGAGATTAGCAACCACCTAATCTTCATCATATCAACAGGCAAAAGTCAAGTGAGATACACTATATTGCCAAAAGTATTGGGTCGCCCCCTTCTAATGAACAGGTTTGACTACTTTAGTAATTTCCGTGAGTATAAATCTTAATGTTTAAGCATATAATGATATTCTAGGGAATTGTGTGCTTCTAATATTATAGCAACAGTTTGGACAGGACCCTTTTCTATTCTATTCTATTCTATTCTATTCTATTCTGACAATGCCTCTGTGTATAAGGCAAGGTTCAAAAAGGAAATTATTGATTCAGTCAGTGTGGAAGAACTTGACTTGTCTGCATAAAACCAAGTCCTAATCCCAGTTGAACACCTCTGGTGTGACTGTAAATGCAGAGCTTGAGCCAAAAACTCATCAACAAACTCCAATGACTTGTACATATGGGTACAGTCATTTTAGACACTTCCAAAACTGTTGCAAAAGAGATGGAAATACAATTTTTAAATACATGAATGATGTTCCCATGCTGTTGTTGCCACAGATTTGGAAGTGCATTTTTCTGTTCTAAAGAAGGGGGTGTCCCAATACTTTTGTCTATATAGTGTATGTACAAGTCATTGGTGTTTGGTGATAAGTTTTTGGCTCAAGGTCTGCATTTACAGTCACACCAGAGGTGTTAAACTGGGATTAGGACTTGGTTTTATGCAGACCTGTCAAGTTCTTAAACACTGACTGAATCAATAATTTTCTTCTTGAACCTTGCCTTATACACAGAGGCATTGTCATGTTAGAATAGAAAAGGGTCCTGTCCAAACTGGTGCTATAATATTAGAAGCACACAATTTTCTAGAATATTATTATATGCTTTAACATTAAGATTTGTACTCATAGAAATGACTAAAGTAGTCAAACCTGTTCATTAGAAGGGGGCAACGCAATACTTTTGGCAATATAGCTTCATTGTCATCCAAAATAAACAAAGCAGATGGATATTAAATGGTTCAAACCAATTAATGTCTGTCTGAATGTACTTACCACAGCTGTTCAAAGGCCTCATCAATGCACTGCTGAAGGATGCGTTGTGCTCCATCAATCACCTCTACTTCCTTCTTCAGTTCAGCTTCTACAGGGTCAGTGACCAGCTCCTTGCCACGACGACCTTCCCTGAGGTTCAAGCACTCCGCAGTGACTTCGAGAGGCAGAACAGTGGCAGCAAGGGCTCGTTCTGTCTCCTCCTTGGACTTGTGGGTTTTATGGATTCATGATTACACTTGAGATTTTTTTTTTTTTTTTTACATTACATACATTTTTTTTTTTTTTACAATACATTTTATTCACTGTAAAAATAGTCTTAAAACAACTGTAAAAGAAAGATTATTTATGGAAGCTTGTTTCCACCGCGGAATAAAAAAAGTACCTGCAACTTTATATCTTACAATTCTGACTTTTTTTTCACAAATCTGAATTTATATCTCACATTTCAGACTTATTTCTCACAATTCTCAAAATTCTGAGAAGACAAGTCTGAATTGTGAGGTATAAAGTCGCAATTGTGAAGAAAAAAAGGTGTGATTTAAATTCAGTGGCGGGGGAAAAAACAGAATTGCGAGATATAAACTCAGAATTGTGAGATGTAAACTTGGAATTGTGAGGAAAAAAGTCAGAATTCCAAGTTTATATCTCACAATATCAACTTTTTTTTTCTCAGAATTGTTAGAAAGTGTGAGAAAAAAGTTAAATTATGAAATATAAACTCAGAATTGCAAGAAAAAAAATGTCAGAGTTGAGTTTTTTAAATACTTTTTTTATTTTACTTTTATTCTGTGGCAAAAATGGGCCTCCATAATTACTGGAGTATATGTTTTATCAAAAAAGTACTATTTTATCCTTTCTACTTCAGAATTTTACGTTTAATTCAGCGTGTTACTTAAAGTTTCCTTGTAATTAATTGTAAAATGTACTAGCAATTTCTGAGTGAAAATAGTTTCGTCACCAGTTTTTTTTTTTTCTGTGTTTTTATAAATAAAATTTAGAAGTGTCAGGTACTGAAAGCCACTGAATGTAGTTTTGTGTATTTTTGCGTCTTTGGAGCCCCCTACACTTAAATAAGTGAAATTCACTCTCGTAAATACAGTGGACATGTGCATTTGTTGCTGCCGTAAAGCAATCTGGCCTGTTCGCGGTATTTCGTACCCGCTCACTAAACTTACATACACTCAGAACCGACATCCTTTCGCCTTATTATAAGTGTATGTAATGTTTTTCAAATGAATATTTCAAGGTTAAAAAAACATAGCCTACATGCAGTTGCTGTAAGATAACTTAAGAGATGGAAAATAGAAGCGTGAATATGTTTTTTATGGACTCAAAATCACCAGAGTAAGTGCGTCCATTTCTGCATCCACTTGCTGTGCACAAGCTTTCAGATTCTCCTTCCAGCGCGTGACGTCATTGATTCTGTCACTCAGTCGCCGGCTGCTGTCATACTCATCCCAGTTTGTCTGATGACAATTACAGCCAAATATTTGATAATTAGTGGTACAGTTTTGTCAAACAACTCTCAAACCACCCTGATCATTACCTTACTGGTCGTCTCATTACGCAGAGCTCTTCCTTCCTGGCGTATCTCGTGTGAAATACTGCGCTTGTTCTCAGCAGTGTGTGATATCTGTTTATTATTGGTCGCCCAGTCAGACACACGGTAACGCAAGCCTGGCTTCGAGCTCAAGGTGGCCATGTTTGCTGGTATCATAGAAACAAGATGACAATTAAAGACAAAAGAAGTAGTTCTGGTAAACAGGCAAATGTTAACAATCTCATTCTAAAAGGTTCTGTTTGTGTTTTACCTCTTTGATTGTTATTCGTGCGACAAATATATTAATAAAACTATTTTTAAAATTATTATAATTGGGCATTATCAGCCTATCAGTTAAATTCACACTGGTAATGTAAACTTCTCTTTTCTGTATTTTAAGAAGCATCATAGTTTAGTAAAATTACTTTAGTAATAATTGCAAATTAACAATTACATCATTTAGTAATGTATTCGATGCATAAATAATCAGAACGATAAAAGACAAAAAAAATTAATCGCCAGAGCAAGCAATATCACTCTGATTTTTGACGTGACATTTCAAGCAAATAACTTTTACTTATTCCTGTATATTTATCCTGCACCTGCATTTATCATATATTTATGCCTATATGTATTTCATGACCTCGTAATTGAGAGATTATATTGAATATTTGTGCTTTTGTGAAATGATTTGTCACACAGCAGGGCTATTTAAGTCTGAAGTTAAACTTATATGGAAATGGAGTTTCTGAACCTAAAATATATACACTCACGATGCCATCGAAGAACCTTTTTGTCTAAATGGTTCCATAATGAACCTTTAACATCTGAAGAACCTTTCTGTTTCACAAAAGGTTCTTTGTGGTGAAAGAAGGTTCTTCAGATTATAAAAAGGTAAGGAAGAGATGGTTCTTTAAAGAACCTTTGACTGAATGGTTCTTTGTGGAACCAAAAATGGTTCTTCTATGGCATCGCTTGAAGAACCTTTTGAAGCACCTTTTTTTTTAAAGAGTGTAGCCTGTTACTCTGATGTAGTCATTTAAATTTAAGAGTAAAATCTTTAACTAAAGTTCATATACATGTCATTTGTAAGCCACTGAAAACATTAATTTGACTTACCGAAACTGATGCAACTTTCAGATGTTTTGTCAGTCGGCTTTTGAGAATCCAGCAGTAAACACAGTAATCGGGTCTCTTAGTAACGGGGGCGCCGCAACTGCAGCTTGTTCAATAATTTATACAGCATAGCAACACTCAACAATTACTCACTCACTCACTCACTCACGTTTCATCATCTCACCGTGACATGTGCCCGTGACCACTCATAAATAAAAAAAAAATCACTTGGGGTGGGATCAGTTTGACTTTTTCCTAAGTGATCATCAATTAATTTTTACTTGGATGGAACAGCAGCTACGCTAATTATGTCTCTATCTGTTTCTCTGTTTCTGCCACGGGATTAACGTCCCGTGGTAACTAGGAATTACAGAAGCTCCAGTCTGGATCCAACCCTTAAATGATCTGAGATGACCGAACACCTGAGAAAAGATAATGCCAACCCCTCAGAGGACGCTCAGACAACATACAGAATTACCAAATACCAGAAATACCATAAGTTAAATATATTAAGGTTCTACAATATATAAATATATTGTGGAAACTTAAATTCCTGAGCTGCTTTGCAACGATTTGTATCGTAAAAAGCGCTATACAAATAAACCTGAATTGAATTGAAAACCTGAATCATCTAGAAAACCATAAACCCTATGGAAGCCCGTTTCCGCCACTGAATAAAAAAATAAAAAAGGTAATGGCGACTTTTTATCTCACAAATCTGACTTTTTTTCTCGCAATTGCAAGTTTACATCTCACAATTCTTACTTTTTTCTCAAAATTGTGAGATATAAACTCGCAATTGCGAGTTATATAGCCAGAATTGCGAGATATAAACTCACAATTGTGAGTTGTAAAGTCAGAATTCCGAGATATAAAGTCGCAATTCTGAATTTATAACTCGCAATTGCGAGTTTATATCTCACCGTCCTGAGAAAAAAAGTCAGAATTGCGAGTTTGCATCACGCAATTCTGAGAAAGTCAGAATTGTGAGATAAATAGTCACAATAACCTTTTTTTAAAATATATATTCAGTGGCGGAAACGGGCTTCCATAATAGACACTTCACAGCAACGCTTAAAAAACGCTCAGAACACTTTAGTAACAGTGGCAAATTCCCACAACAGTGCTTGCACTTTCCATCTTTTTATTCAGAAAATGTACAAATTTTATTTAAAATTGCTATTCATTCAACCATTCATTCTGTTGATTTCATACAATTAGTTTAGCTATATATTTTTACAGCTTTGTGTTGAATACTTGATAATTATTTTCATATTTCATATTTTTATCCTCTAAAATTACTGTATCTGTATACATCTAGGTTATTCATGATTTATTGGTCAAAATAGGTCATGAATATTTCACTACACATTTAATGGAATGACTATTTTGGCATCAATTGGTTTACTCTCTGTATCAGTTCTGATAGTTTTTCACAGTCACAAGAAAATGTGTTCCATCAGTGAATATGAATTAGGAATAAATCTGTAAATGTATCATGTCTGCAGTTAGATAATGAAAGACAGAGTTTCTACAAATAGTCCATCTCCGCTGTCTCAAGATGTTTTGTGATGTGGTCCAGTAGATATTTTTCATTTGCTTCTTCTTTCAAGTAAAAATGAGATCCAGGAAGCATCTGCACGGTAAAGTCACCACTTGTCATGTCCTTCCATGCTGATCAACAAAAGAGACGCATTACAAGAATTGCACATAAAACTAAAGCTTGTAAATGATGACAAAATCATGCACATGTGATTGTAATTATTAAGGAATAACCACTAAAACCAAATCTAAAAACATTGTTTTAGTAAAAACTGAACCATTTATCTGTCAGATTCACCTTGTAAGTCATGAGGTGCATCCTCTTTTCCGTCAAAGCATGATACTGGACATGACAGGAAGGGTGTTGGTGGTCTGCTACATCTGCCAGACAGATTGTATTATATGTAAGTTTGTTCCATGCCACATATGTTGATGTTTTCTTACACTAAGGAAAGACACTGAACCCACCTATAACTGTCAACTACACAGAGGTCTGCTTTCAGCGCAGGTAAGAAGAGTTTAGCGAGCTCAGCATTGGCCAGTATCTCTGGTGGTGTACCTCCAATAGAAGTGACCCACACAAGAAACTCTTGATCTGACAGATGACTTCTTCTTGGTGCCTGCAGTCTGGCCTCAGACTTACAGAAAAGTTCAAAAATTTATAACATAAACATACACATTTAAATATATTTACACACACAAGTCTGGTGTTTTTTAATAATAATAATAATAATAATAATAAAAATATCCCACATAAAATGGACATATATGGCAACATACAGAACAGATTACACTTACATATGGTGCAGAGGCTCCAGAGAGAAACATGTGGATCGGCTCAAGGTTGTATACCTTCTTTACGTGCTCGGCAAAAGCAAAGCAGGTCATAGCTCCAAAGCTACAGAAAAAAGTTGCAAATGAATAGGTATTTATGTATGCATTTATTTATATAAAAATGTATATATTTACCTTTTATAATGACTATCATGTTCTGGCCCATGTTCCTTTTAAATTGACTATCATTTTCTGGCCCTACACATCAGTGTATGTATAATTTAAAACCATATACTTTTTACTTCCTTTTTAAAACCTGCTACTTTAGCAACAGTGTCACAAACCTATGTCCAAAAAGTGCAAACGGCTTTTCTTTGAGATGTGGAAGCAGCACACCGATGACCTCATCAATGATTTCCTGCATATTTTGGAAAAATGGTTCCTTGGCTCTCCCTTCTCTGCCTGGCAGTCGAACTGAGTACACTGAAAATAAACGAACAATTAAATGAAACTAAAAATATCCTACCTTTGAATGAATAATTGAATTATTAAAATATAAATGTAAAAATATATAAGACAATGAATGTAAAAAAATGCAATTAAAATTTATTTATTTATTTGTTTGTTTGCTTTTAGTCGGGGAGTTACCTTCAACAGAGTTGTTGAGAGTTTTGGCCCAGCGAGCATAATGGATAGAGCCTCCACCTGCCCAGGGAAAACAGATGAGACGGACCGAAGCATCTGGGCGCTTGTTGAAACAAGTTATGACTTTATCCATTCCTCTGAAACATAAAAACAATTCATCCTAGGAAAAACTGTCAAATGATAAAATACATATAGGAAATACGTACATTTAACGATCTGGTCATGGCTATAGACTGATGCCACATGTGGAAGATTAGAAAAGAAAAATGAAAAAACAACTGAATGTACGCTGCAGTCCTTTTGTTTACCTGAAGAGAATATTCCACATGATAGTGAGATACACATAGTTTGAGTTATTGATCTCAATAGTTGTTTAGCTGAATTTTAGCTTAATCGTTAATAGAATCAAATCTTAATAGAGTAGCACATATAAATAGGATTTGTGCTTTTTGTAGTTCATCATCATTCTGGCATACATTCACGACTTTATGCAGCTAGTTATTTACTTACTTCAATATGTAAGCCATTGATTTGAGCCCAAATGATTTAATCTTTCATATGGGACGATTTAAGAAACAAAATTCATTTTAATTAATTGATAGAAGACAGAAATTACATCAGTACAACAAAAGGATTAATCAAAACCACCAGACACTGTTCTCACGTTTATAGTGCAGAATATATCCTGTACAGGCTTCTTCTTTGGTAATGACATACATGCTAAGCACACTGGTGCCCTCTGTAGATCATAGTTTGTAATACTGATGGTATAATTTTTTTTCTACTTGTATTATAATTTGCAGGGGGGGGGGGGGGGGTCTTCACAATTTATAAAACAATATATATATATATATATATACTTGTCCGTTTACTAATTAAATTGGAGAATTTAAACTGTTCTTGTAAAATGGGAGGAATATTATCACTTACTGCCATAAAATCAATTATAAATAAAAAATAATAATAGAAAAAGTTATCTTCACAATAAAAACATTCATTTGTCATTTATGTTCTTACACTACTCATTAATTAATAATCTAAGGTGGATCAAATAAATGACATTATGCTAGGAAGTGACAGTGTTTCCTGCGTTTGGTATTTCCTGTGGGTCTCCCTGATTCAGTGTTGCCATGTCCGTCTATTTTAAGTTTTTGGGGTTAATTTTTGCTTATAAACAAAGGCGATTTGAGGTTTGGGAATTATTTCAGTTTTGCAGTTACTCAAAACATAAAGAAACTTTAGGCTAAAATTTTGGCTATTTTTGGCTGATTTTTAAAAATGCAAGCCGCGTATTCCGAGTTAGTTTTATCAGACTAACTTCTTATTTAGTACAGATCTGGCAACATACCCTGACTGTACAGAGATGGTAAACCCAAGGCAAACCGGTAACACACCGACAGAGTCGATGAGACGTCAACGGCCGCTGGCAAACTCGGACTAAAGCGGCTGGAATAAAAGACACATTTTCGACTCGGCAGCGGATATTCATCTATAAACGTCATATCAGAGCTTATGTCTTTAAATTATAAGAGCTTGTCACTTTAGAAGACACCGCGAATGGTTCGAGGCTCCTGACAAACTCTGTTTCGCGACGGCTGTTAAAAATATTTTCTTCGGAGTCTTTTGGCTTGTCAGCTGGTAGCAATTACGGATCTACGACATACGGTAGGAGACACGGTGGGGAGTTCGTGGCTTTTGGTTGACTGACTCGGTACTAGCTGGGTGGACCTCCGACCAGAGCAGAACCTCCGAGCGGCCCGCTTCGACACCCGCGGTAGGAGCCGGGGTGTAGTTCGGTTTACGGAGGACATTCAGCGGCTTTAAACAAAAACCCTTCAGCCGGTATTTGATCCCCCGGAGCCGGCTAGAATCCGGACAGAGACCTCATGAATGGAAATCGGAACTACAGGTACGTCGCTCTCGACGTTTTCAGACCGATTTAGGATTCTTGTCTTTTCCGAACTATGACGTATTGACTCGGTCTAACTTTGTTACGTCCATCTTCAGCACACGTTCACTGCTTAGCAAACGTCCTTGGTGAGTTGCTTTAAAAACTGCTTTTTGTGATAAGAATGAGCTTTTAGATCCATTTTACTGCTCGTGTACGTTTGGGCGTAGCAACCAAATGAGTGTGAGGGTTTGGTTAGGGTTTTGGTTTTTTTTGGCTATCATATGCCGTGTGTTGAAGATCCTGACTCACTTGCTCTGCTGAAGTTACACCACTGTGGCACAGCTGTCACGCTCAGGTGCTGCGTGCGTCAGGTGCGGCAGTCCTCGTGTTGCTGGTGGGAGCGTGTAGCGGGGGGAGGGGGCGAGTTTCTGATTGTCCGTTGCCATGACGACTGTCACAGAATCACCGCTTTATCAATCAGAACGATCTTATGTAAGATTTTAAGTGGAAATCATATTGTGTTTAACCAAAAGTTCATTAGAAAGTTTTATTCATTGTAGATTCCTCAGAATTTATAGAGATCCCGAGATAATGTGTATCTTGGCGTTTGGGGGGACTGGCACCTAATTTAGTAGTCCCTGGAAAGGAAGAGGTTGAGATCTTAAAATCCATAATAATTTCACATACAAGTACCAGGCGGTAAACATACACTCGCTATGTTTGCGTTATGAAATAACCATAGCAACGGTACATTTATCAAATCATATCACTTTATATGGGTTGTGACTAGAAGGGATACAGCTCCGACCGGAAACGAACAATGAAATTTAATTTTCTACCTATTAGATTGTGTTTTATTAACGTCTACTCCTACCCCAACCCTAAACCTACCCCTTACAATAATGAAAAAATAGCAATTATTATTGTACAATGTGACAGAAATTACGCTGTATAGATGTACGCATGCCCAGTAGCCTTTTAAGTCTTTGATATAACTTAGTGGTTTGAAGGATAGTGGTAATGATTGAAAATGACAATGAATTAGTATTTTGCGACTTCACTGTCTTTAAATGTCATCTAATGATTCTTTTTCTAAATATGCCTGACGATTTTAACTTTATTGTTGCACTGAATACACTGTTTTCTATGATAGTCGTTAGTTTTTCCTCAAAAAAAAAAAGAAATTAAAAAGGACACATTCTAATGTATAGGGGGAAAAAATTAAAGCTGTATTAAACTCTTATTGTTTTCATGCTTGAAAACTCCTTAAGTTTATATAATTTCTTATTTTTAAAAAAGTATTTAACATTAGTGTAACTTTAATATAACATTTGTGCAAGATGAGTTCCTATATATGAGTTATAGAAATTAATTTGACCAGTAGTCACTGTGAAAAAAAAAAATTACATACAAGTACCAGGCAGTAGGATGCTCACCAACAGAAGCCCATTTGCCTGAGAAGTTAACAATAGCAACAGTACTGTTCAAGCACTTCTCAAATCATTGTTTATCACTTTATTACAGACATTTCAAGAAAAGTTTGTTTTGTTTAAAAGTCTTTAACATAGTTGACTTTTGGCTAACTCCATTAGGTTCGCCAAATAACAGAATTTTCAGAATTCTGTTTTAATTCCATTTTAATAATCTAAAAGCATGCATCATTATTTGATTAAGTGTACAGGGTAGTCCTGCTTTCAGTTTATTTGTCCAAATTTTGTCCAAATTCCATGGCATTCCAAGATATACAGTAAATTCCATTTTTTTGATTGGATTTCTCAATTTCACGAGTTTTATTTATCCCTTTCTTTTATAATAAACAAATATTTTAAGTAAAGTTAGTGTTTGACTTTTGGCTAACTGTGCCAGTGCGACCAAATAGCAATTTGATTTGTGTGATGTGCATGATGATATGAGATCAGAATGCCCCTCCCATACATTTTCCTATAAAAATTAATTTGACCAAAAGTCACAGTAAAATTTGCACACTGTATATACAGTTTTTTTTAATTGCTCGACATAAATTTTAAATATAAATGTACACAAATATCAACAACATTTAACTGAAAATATTAAAAACCAAAGTGTTTATTATGACCAGCCTATCTGTAGATTTTGTGATGACCACTTCTGTTAATCAGCGAATCAGGGACAGTTATCAATGCTGACAATTTAACAGTGCCCGTATTGACACACATTTAGCCAAGTTTGAGAATACATCAGTCTGTCATTAATAGAAGCCCATATATAGAGCAAAACTGTCTGTCTAAACAGTATCAGACAACTTTAAATTATTTTGCTTGACTAGCTTTAAATAATTAAATGATGAGAAAGGAGATGTGTCTCAGTTCCTGAATGAGTGAAACCCTTGTAAATGTGCCGGTCACCTATTTGCCAGTTAAGTGAGCATTACACTCCAAGCACCAAACTAACAATAGCCTTTCGAACTGATCTCACCACATCACTGTCAAACCTGTAGTTCCTCTTAGTCTATGACGTCAAGAAACTGCTAGGGATTTCAAATAAAGTGAGAAAAGTGGACTCGTGAGCCTGAAAGTGTGTGACCGGTACAGTCAAGTGTTTCATGGTGAGGTTTCTGCATGAACATTGTAGAGTAAATGCACATGTGTGACCTACAAGATCACTTGTACCTGTGTCTACATATAGAAACAGCTGTTCTTCCTTTAATTGGTTGTTAGTGTAGTCTTGGTTGCTATGGTGAAAAGAAGCCACATGAGTGCCACCGGCATAGCAATGGCACACTGGGAGGTGTAAGAAGCAATTGCAGTCGAATTCCCCTTACACAACTCTCTCAGTAACAGTTTCACTGTGTAAACCCCCTCTAAAGTATCTTTACAACAGCAGTAACAGTCTTGCATTTTGTGACATGATGTGACAACGCAGTGTGCCTCTCAATGCGAGAGAAGTGATCTCAGAGCTGATATTCAGAGTGAAAGAAAATTGAAAAGGATGACAAAGGCTCAACATGTAAGGCAACACATAAAGCAGATTTAAATGGCAATGTCGGAAGGTTGTTACTCAACATAGGGCTAAGGAACATTTTCCTGGGGCCTGTAAAGAGGGATGTGCACTCATCCCATTAAAGCAACCTGCCCGACTCCAAGATAAGCCTGCGTGATTCATCGAAATAAAACCGAAATCACGATACCGCTTAGTGTGATTATCAAATCATGTAGGCTGTGATTTAATTAAGTGAATTAAAAAAAGTGAAGCACAGCACTGTTCTTACACATGAGCAGCTCGCTGTCTTCTGGTGTTTGCAGCCGAGTTCCTCGGTTCACAGTAAATGCTGCTTAACATGAACTCTGCATCTATTAGTATTATAATTTTACAGTAGAAAATAATAATTGTATTATTTTTTAAATACTCAATTTTTATTTACAGTGAAATATTACAATAGCAATATTTTGAATTTAGATTTTATTATTATTATTATTATTATTATTATTATTATTTTATAGCCATATCAACAAATGTTTATTCTGCCAAAACAGTGTTAATTTGGACATGTGTTGATTTGGTTAACAGAGATCCCAGTCATCCTAAAACTTTCAGTATTGTAAAATTAATGTAACTTAAAATGACTTAAGCTTGACATCTGATTGAAGTCTTTAAAGGGATAGTTCACCCAAAAATAAAAGTTCTGTCAACATTTACACAAAAGAAGATATTTTGAAGAATGTTACCAAACAGTTGACTGTAGCCATTGACTTATATTACGGAAAAATTCTTCAAAATATCTTCTTTTGTGTAAATGATGACAGAACTTTTATTTTTGGGTGAACTATCCCTTGAATTGTGACATGGAGTTGTTAAATCACCTATCTTAAAAAAATGCAGCTGGGAGAAAATGCAGCAGGTTCTTGATGTTCTCAAAAATAAGCATTTTATTTGACTACACTGAGTATATGAAATTTATGTCAGCGATATCTGTAAATCTGGAGACACACTAAACGACTAGCAGAAACATTCTAAGACTGACCTCAGCACATTTAAAGATAGTTACCATCGACTGGAGCAGATTCTAGTCTTTGACAGTCCGAGAGGAGCACAAACCTAATGACTGAGTCAGTCCACTACACGACACACTTGACGACTGCGGGTCACGACCGGACAAATTCTGCCAAACCTAAAAAAAAAAAAAAAAAAAACACTCACAAAAACAGCAGCATCTACCCGCACTTCCACAGCCGTTCCTGCCCCACCAAAGACAACGCTGCGGACAAAAAAACTTTTATTACACTGCAGATCGAAATAAAAGAATTCTTGATAATCTTTAAAATGAGAGAGATCACTGACATAATTTAGCCTATACTTTCTTCAACTGCAGAAAAAAACGAAACCATTTAATTTGCCGTGTTAACTATATGAATTAAAAGAAAGACAAAAAATAAATCACAGCAAGAACAATCGAGATTTTTCTTGTAATCAAAAAAATATATGCATTACAAAATTACAAAATGAATTCTTGAATTCTTTTTTTAATCTTTATAAAGATTAAAGATTATAATCTTTAGACACCACACACTGTGATTTTTCTGCCGACTGCAAACAGCGGCTGAGCCCTACTGGAACAGACCCGGTCCGACTGGGCATGATTAGCTGCCAATACCAAATTCCATTCATAATCAGCCTGACAATTGTGTAGTGTGTTCTCGGCTTAAGTGTGCATTTGAATATTCAAGTCAAATTGATTGCAATCTTTCTTTAGAAGTCTTAGCCGATAGTGTATTTGTTTTATTTGTTTCACAGGTATACAGTAGTGTATGTATGAAAGGTGTGGGTTGTTGGTAATGTGTGTGGTGTGATGATGCTGAGTGTTATGTTGTTTCCACTGAGTAGGCATTTAGAGGAAATTTAGTGATAGGACAATTAACACCCACTGTTTAAATGTCAGTGCCAAGAATCGAATGGGAGATTCTTAATTTAGACTATTAATTTAGATATTAATCATGTTTCCATGAAATGTCAATATTGACCAATGAGAAGTATCGCCTTTATGACTGTATGCAGGTTGGTTTGGCTTTAATTTCATGATTATTGTGATTACACCACGACAGTGTCGGCTATTAGATTTTACATGTCTCATATTTTTGTGGGGGCTTGTTTAGGTTTTCATTTTCATTTCAGTGGTAATAACTGATTTTGAAAATCTAAATAATGTGGTACATTTTGAAAACTCGTTTGGATGGAAATTCCCTCTGATTTTCATGACAGGAGCTGTTGGGGCTGCGCCCCTGTTCTCCGTACCTCGGAGGCCCGGCTATGGCACCATGGGGAAGCCCATCAAGCTGTTGGCCAACTGCTTCCAGGTGGACATCCCCAAAATGGATGTCTACCTGTACGATGTGGACATCAAGCCTGAAAAGTGCCCACGTCGTGTTAACAGGTGCCAAACACTGAGCAGTAATAATAATTGACATAGTTTGTGACACTCATTATGTTTTGACCATTTCATTCACAAGAGACTTGTGCATTAATCAGTCTATATGGTCAAATGTAAAAGAAAATCTTGTTCAGATTCATTAAAGGAATAGTTTACCCAAAAATGAAAAATTGCTGAAAAATATACTTGCCCTCAGGCCATCCAAGATGTAGTCGAGTTTGGTTCTTCATTAGAACTGTTTAGGATAAATTTAGCATTACATCACTTGCTCACGATTGGATCCTCTGCAGTGAATGAGTTCTGTCAGAATGAGAACATCAAGAGAATCCACAAGTAATCCACACAACATGACTTCCAGTTAACACCTTATGAAGTGAAAAGCTGCATGTTTGTAACAAAATCGATTAAGGCATTTTAACTTTAAACCATCTCTTCTGGACAAAATACCGATAATAATCCATAATGAAAATGAAAGCCCAAACTGATAAAAACATAACAGTAATCCACATGACTCCAGCCCATCAGTTAACATCTTGTGAAGTTAAAAGCTGCATGTATGTAGATAACAAATCCATCAATGAGACATTTTTTGTTTCAAGTCATTGCTTCGGCTAAAATATGAGTCCTCTATCTATACTGATGCTTTCTCCAGTCGTCTCATCTGAATCAGGAGAGAAATATGCACAGATCAGGCAATGTTTACAGGTCCAAAACAGTTCTAAACAAATATGTCAGAGGGTTTTGATGTGAGAGGACAACAGGGGATGGACTTTTTCACTGGAGGAAACAGGTTATGGATTATTATCTGTATTTTGTCCAGAAGAGATGGTTTAAAGTTAAAATGCCTTAATCGATTTTGTTACACACACGCAGCTTTTCACTTCATAAGGTGTTAACTGGAAGTCATGTTGTGTGGATTACTTGTGGATTCTCTTGATGTTTTTATCAGCTGTTTGGACTCTCATTCTGACGGCACCCATTCACTGCAGAGGATCCATTGGTGAGCAAGTGCTGTAATGCTAAATTTCTCAATCTGTTCCAATGAAGAAAAAAAACTAATTGGATTAATTAAACTAATCTTGGATTGCCTGAGGTTGAGTAAATTTTCAGCAAGTATTCGTTTTTGGTTGTACTGTTTTTACTTTAAACGTGCGATAACCACTATTATGACCCTTTCTGTAATGGCTCCTAGGGAGGTGGTGGATTCCATGGTGCAGCACTTTAAGGTGACAATCTTTGGGGATAGAAGACCAGTCTATGATGGCAAGAAAAGCCTCTACACCGCCCAACCGTTACCAGTGGCCACAGGGGGGGTAAGACATATAAATGGACACCAGGGTTGGTGGGAAGTACCTTAGAGTACTTTACAGTAATTAAACCTTGATACATATATTTGATTAAATGTTTATCATTATATTTCTGTTATGGTACCAACTGTAATTCTTAGAGTTATTTGCTGCAAACTTTTTATAATAAGCTTACCAAACTATCAAGACTGCTAAAGAGCAGCATTTTGAATGTTTATTTCATTCATTCAAATGTTACTGCATTAACATTTTATTTCATTTTAATTAGCTAAATTAAACAGCAGAATTTTTTTGTGCAGCCTTAGTGCATTTGCACATTTTTATCAAAATATAAAATATAAACAATTTTTCTTTTAAATACATAAAAAGGAACATCTCATACTTTAGAAAATTTTCATGACCACGTCTTTTATTATTTTAACCTGTATGACTGAATAAAGCACATTTGTGAATTTGTGTTAAATATTATATTTTTGTAAATTTGCGTATTATCTGTAGGTGGACCTGGATGTGACCTTGCCAGGTGAAGGTGGGAAGGACAGGCTGTTCAAGGTCAACATTAAGTTTGTATCACTGGTCAGTTGGCACTTGCTGCATGAGGTCCTCACTGGGAGGAGCACACCTGATCCCCTGAACCTGGACAAGCCAATCAGCACCAATCCCGTAAACGCTGTAGATGTTGTTATGCGCCATCTGCCCTCTATGAGGTAAGAGTTTCCCATGAGTACTGATATATGATCATAAAGGGCATTTTAATACAATTAGAAAAGCATTAAGTGATTGTTATGTCTTTAACGATACAGTGCATAACTAATAAAATGAGACTGAAAGTGTTTTGTTGTAGATTAGTGTAGCATAGTGTAGTGTAGCAAGCAGTTGGATAAGGTTAATTTAAGAGTGCACATGTTTATTCTGCAGGTCACAACAGTGTTTGTCTTCTCTCACTTCAGGTACACACCAGTGGGACGATCTTTTTTCTCCTCCCCCGAGGGCTACGATCACCCACTGGGTGGGGGGAGGGAGGTGTGGTTTGGCTTCCACCAATCAGTGCGTCCTGCTATGTGGAAAATGATGTTGAACATTGATGGTACGTCAGAGTGTTATGATCAAGTTATATCAGAGTGTTATGATCAAATTATCCAGTTACATAATCTGGATGTTGTTCAGTGGTTATAAAAGGTCAGATAAATGAAACAATCAAATAATGGCAAAATAATAATGGCATTATTGACATTCTTCCATTTACCCCATCTATCATTGGTCAGACAAACAGATAGTCCAACTTTTAAAAGCATCATAGTGTTTATATTTTGGGGGATTTAACCTGCAAATGACTTGTTTACTATTTAATGAACTATTAGTGTAACTTTGACCATGTTTTATTTTCTCCACAGTGTCTGCCACTGCATTCTACAAAGCTCAGCCTGTAATTCAGTTCATGTGTGAGGTTCTAGATATTCACAACATCGATGAACAGCCTCGACCTCTTACTGATTCCCATAGAGTCAAATTCACCAAAGAGATCAAAGGTTTGTATGAATGGAAGAATGGAGTAATTTCTATTCATCAAAGAATCCTGAATAAACATCATAGTTTTCAAAAAAAAAAAAAAACATTAAACAACACAATTTTCTTCAACATTGCTAATAAGAGGAAATGGTTCTAGAGCAGGAGCACTAAATCAGCACATTAGATTGATTTCTGAATTATCATGAGACACTGAAGACTGGAGTAACAACTGCTGTAATTCAGCTTTGCCATCACAGGAATAAATTACATTTTAAAATAAATTAAAATAAACTATTTCACAATATTACTATTTTTACTGTATTTTTGATCAAATAAGTGCAGACTTAAAAAAAAAAAAAAAAAAAAAAACTTTAAAAATACATTAATGTAAATGTTATAGATCAGTAGCCAGGTTTCCATTCCCATATTTGTATGCACATTTTGTGATAACATATTAAAAAGACAACTGGATGGAAACACAAATATGTGTAAGTGACTACTGTGTTTCAGAGAAACATGGAAAGGAAATGCTGCTTTATTTTCAAATTACTTCTTAATTTAATTAAATTTGCAACTTGGATTGAAACATGATATATACAGTACTGTACTGTATTTAATAGTCAGAATACTCTGAGCTGTAAACTGACCGGTTGCATCTGTATAGTGGTGTAAATTTGATCTTTTTCTTCCATCAGGTCTAAAGGTGGAGGTCACCCACTGTGGCACCATGCGGAGGAAGTACAGGGTGTGTAATGTTACTCGCCGGCCAGCTAGCCACCAGACGTAAGTGTACAGTATATGCATCTTTTTGCATATTTCTCATGACAATGTGAGGTTTGATTTTCTCTGTTAGCAAACAGGTCAATAAATCTGTACTGTGCTCACCATTGGATCCTCTGCAGTGAATGGGTGCCGTCAGAATGAGAGTCCAAACAGCTTAAAAAAACATCACAATAATCCATAATTAACCCACAAGACTCAAGTCCATCAATTAATGTCTTGTGAAGCTAAAAGCTGCGTGTTTCTAAGATACAAATTCATCATTAATCTGTTTTTAACTTCAAACTTTTGCTAAAGTGCCAGCTGAAGTAAGTCCTCTATCCTTAATATTGTTTTCTCGTCTGAATCAGGAGACGAATATGCACAGATTAAGCACCTTTTACAAAAAAAAAAATTGAAGTCTGCATAAAATCAAAGTTGACTTTATTTAATTTATTAGCGCACATTGCTAGTCTTGATGTAAACAATTAATCCGTGCAAGTTAATCCGCTAAAAAAAAATAGTTTGTCTTGGTAATCTTTAATCAAAATCTGAACATTTACTTCCGCTCTGGAATGGCATTCCTTCTCTGATGACGTCAGTTTGACAGCTTGGGCAGAATACACACCCCTCCCTGATGGACTGTAGTTATGTGGATCATTGTGGATTATTGTGATGTTTTTATCAGCTGCTTGGACTCTCATTTTGACGGCACCCATTCACTGCAGAGAATCCATGCGTGAGCAAGTGCTGTAATGCTAAATTTTCACCAAATCTGTTCAGATTTTGTTTAAAGCTAGTCACCCCAGCTCCCCGTTAACTTGAATTTTTATTTTACTTTGTCAGGTTTCCTCTTCAGTTGGAAAATGGACAGACCGTAGAGAGAACAGTGGCACAATACTTCAGGGAAAAGTACAACTTACAGCTCAAGTACCCCCATCTGCCCTGCCTGCAAGTAGGGCAGGAGCAGAAGCACACATACCTGCCTTTAGAGGTAAGAGTCAAGATATTTGATCAATTACATTAGGTACCATTTCTTTCCACAGCCACCATCTCGTCAATGATTTATTCATTTCTAGACACATTTCTAGACACTAGATGGCGCTTTTAGAAGCTTTCAGATGTCTTGATTCATTTTGATGGTAAATTGACCGTACTCTCTATCACTCAGGTGTGCAACATTGTGGCAGGCCAGCGCTGCATTAAAAAATTAACAGACAACCAAACCTCCACCATGATCAAAGCCACAGCCCGCTCAGCACCGGACAGACAAGAGGAGATCAGCAGACTGGTGAGTTCAGTGTGTTGCTGTCTGATGCTGCAGTCATTCTTCAAGTATGTAGACTAGCAAAATATTGGTATCATAGAAATTCTTCATGGTATCTGGTCAAAAGCCAAAACTGTCACAAGGATTTTCAATCAATCTCAACTCTAAATCTTTCTGAAACCACAGGTGCGCAGTGCCAACTACAACTCGGACCCCTTCGTGCAGGAGTTTCAGTTCCGTGTGCGGGATGAGATGGCGGAGGTGACGGGTCGTGTCCTGCCCGCCCCTATGCTGCAATACGGCGGCAGGGTGAGCTCTGAACACTTTATGGTACCCATTCCCTTTCACTCATGCACCGTATATGTGTTTGTGTTTTTTAGTAGAAGGCTAGTAATTGGTCATGGTTGGAGTCTAGATTTAACATTTATAATTATAATTAATGTGTGCTAATTTTAATGTCTACATGTGGGAGGAGTAGCTGTGTGTTTTTTTAATGTAATCGATTGTTTAATTGCTTGCTTTTTCTGTCTTTTATACCTTGGTTTTGCATTTGTATTTTTTTTGTGTGTGTGTTTTTTGTTAAATTGTGACTGTGTGGCTTTTTTAGGCTTTTTAATAAAGCATATAATGTGTGATTTTTATTATTATTATTGTTATTTTATTGTATTTTTTAACAACTGTTGAATTTGTTTGCCTTTTTAAAGGGATAATTCACCAAAAATTATACTTAAGTAAAAAAATGGAAAGTCATTATTTTCTTCATCCTCATGTCATTCCAAACCTGTATGAATTACTGCTGTGAACACAAAAGAAATTCATAGCAGAATGTCTAAGCTCAATTTTTCCATGCAGTAGAAGTTAACAATGATTATGATTGTCATGCAAGATTTGTACTGCATTAGAAGACTTAGAATATGATTGTATAGACTAGTTTTATGGGGTTTTTTGGGGGGGGGGGTTTGAAATCCCTTTTAAAAATC
>JAFVLL020004416.1:22500-37482 GCA_021397915.2 Tor tambroides | reverse complement strand
AAAGTCAGAATTCCGAGTTTTTATATCACAATTTTGACTTCTTTGTTTTTTTTCTCAGAATTGTGAGGAATTGTGTGATATATACACAGAATTATGAGAAAAATTGCGAGATATAAACTCTCTTTATGCATCCATTCACCTTTAGTGTTCCATCAGAATGTTTTTAAAACTGATATTTCAAGGTTAAATAATAATAATAAAAAATACACACAGTTGCTTTAAGATAACTTAAGATGGAGAAAAGAAGTGTGAATGTGTCTTTTATGGACTCATTAATCACCAGAGTAAGAGCGTCCATTTCTGCATCCACTTGCTGTGCACAAGCTTTCAGATTCTCCTTCCAGCGCGCGACGTCATTGATTCTGTCACTCAGTCGCCTGCTGCTGTCATACTCATCCCAGTTTGTCTGATGACAGTAACAGCCAAATATTTAGTGCTACAGTGTTTTTTACCCTGTCAAACGACTCTCAAACCCCCTGATCTTTACCTTACTGGTCGTCTCATTGCGCAGAGCTCTTCCTTCCTGGCGTATCTCGTGCGAAATATTGCGCTTGTTCTCAGCAGTGTGTGATATCTGTGTATTATTAGTCGCCCAGTCAGACACACTGTAACGCAAGCCTGGCTTCGAGCTCAGGGTGGCCATGTTTGCTGGTATCATAGAAACAAGACGACAATTAAAGACAAAAGAAGTAGCCTAGTTCTACTAAACAGGCAAATGGTTAACCATCTGATTCTAAAAGGTTCTGTTTGTGTTTTAGCCTACAACTCTGATTTGGCGGGTTCCATAAACTGTTTAGACTAGTCTTAAAAAGTTGGTCATCTATTTTTTTTTTCTTCACGACTGGTCATAATTTTTTAAACTCAGTTACGAAAAGGAAGATTGGTCTTATTTGAATTGGAAATGTAAGGCTAGTTGGTCAAACTAGTTAAGACAGTCTTGGTGGCTAACTGGCCCAATTGTTATTCGTGCGACAAATATAATAAAACTATTTTTTAAATTATTATTCTTATTATTGGACATTATCAGCCTATCAGTTAAATTCACTCTGGTAATATAAACTTGTCTTTTCTGTATTTAAAGAAGCATTATAGTTTAGTAAAAAAAAAATAGTAATAATTGCAAATTAACAATTAGCCTATTACATCGTTTAGTAATGTTTGATGCATAAATAATCAGAATGATAAAAGACAAAAAATTATAATGCCAGAGCCTGCAATCTCTCGGATATTTGACGTGACATTTCAAGCAAATAACTTTTACTTATTCCTGTGTATTTATCCTGCATTTATCATATTTATGCCTATATGTATTTCATGACCTCGTAATTGCGAGCTTGTATTGAATATTTGTATGAAATGATTAGCCACACAGCAGGTCTATGAGTTAAACTTAGGTGGAAACTTAAATAAAAATGGAGTTTCTGCATCCAAAATATACTTTGACTTATGGAGGCCTACTCATATACATTTAACAGTAAAATCTTTGTTAAGTGAAGTTCATATACATGTCATTTGTAAACCACTGAAAACATTCATTTGACTTACCGAAACTGATGCAACTTTCAGACGTGTTGTCAGTCGCTGTTGTGAGTCCAACGGTAAACAGAGTAAACGGGTCTCTTGGTAACGGTGCGACGCAACTGCAGCTTATTCAATAATTCATGCAGCATAGCAACAACTCAACAATTACTCACTCACTGAGACGTTTCATCATCTCACCGTGACATGTGCCCATGACCACTCTTAAATCCGAAAATCACTTGGGGTGGGATCAATTTGAATTTTTCCAAAGTGATCATCTAGATTCTAGAACACCCTAAAGACCTCACAGCAACGCTTAATAACCACTCAGAACACTTTAGTAACAGTGGCAAATTCCCACAACACTTCTTGCACTTTTCACCTTTTTATTCAGAAAATGTACAGATTTTATTCAAAAATGTTATTAATAGTTCCCCCTCCCCCTTTCATTCAACCATTCATTCTGTTTAAATACATACAATCAGTTTAGCTATATATTTTTACAGCTTTGCATTGAATACTTGACAGTTATTTTCATATTGCATATTTTTATCCTCTAACACTACTGTATCTGTGTACATCTAGGTTATTCATGATTTATTGGCCAAAATATGTCATGATATTTCTGAGCTCAATTAGTGGAATGATTATTTTGGCATCAATTGGTTTACTTTCTGTGTCTATTCTGAAGTTTTTTCTTCACAGACACAAGAAAATGTGTTCCATCAGTGAATATGAATTAGAAATAAATTGTAGTTATAAATGTATCATGTTTGCAGTTAGATAATGAAAGACAGAGTTTCTATAAATAGTCAATCTCTGCTGTCTCAAGATGTTTTGTGATGTGGTCCAGTAGATATTTTTCATTTGCTTCTTCTTTCAAGTAAAAATGAGATCCAGGAAGCATCTGCACAGTGAAGTCACCACTTGTCATGTCCTTCCAAGCTGTAAAGCACAAGAGACACAATACAAGAATTGCACATGGAACTAAAGCTTGTACACGATGACAAAATCATGTACAAACCAGTTTGTTATTTCTAAGTTTACCACTTTATAGAACTATTTACTTTATGAAACTATTTGTTTTAGTAAAAACTGAACCATTTATCTGTCAGATTCACCTTGTAAGTCATGGGGTGCATCCTCTTTTCCGTCAAAGCATGATACTGGACATGACAGGAAGGGTGTTGATGGTCTGCTACATCTGCCGGACAGATTTGTATTATATGTAAGTTTGTTCCATGCCACATATGTTGATGTTTTCTTACACTAAAGAAAGACACCAAACCCACCTATAATTGTCCACTACACAGAGATCTGCTTTCAGCGCAGGTAAGAAGAGTTTGGCGAGCTCAGCATTGGCCAGTATCTCTGGTGGCGTGCCTCCAATAGAAGTGACCCACACAAGAAACTCTTGATCTGACAGATGACTTCTTCTTGGTGCCTGCAGTCTTGCTTCAGACTTACAAAAAAGTTCAAAAGTTTATAACACAAACATGTACATTTAAATATATGTACACATAAAGGTATAGTTTTTTAAATAATAAGCTAATAATAAAATATCTCACTTTTGTAACAAAATAAACCACAACACATAAAATGGACAACATACAGAACAGATCACACTTACATATGGTGCAGAGGCTCCAGAGAGAAACACATGGATCGGCTCAAGGTTGTAGACCTTTTTTACGTGCTCGGCAAAGGCAAAGCAGGTCATAGCTCCAAAGCTACAGAAAGAAGTTCCAAATGAACAGGTATCTATTTATTTATATAAAAGGTATATATTTGCCTTTTATAATCTCTGTCATGTTCTGGCCCATGTTCCTTTTAAATTGACTATCATGTTCTGACCCTACACATCAGCATGATTACAATTTAAAACCATGTACTTTTATATATTACCATTTTTAAAACCTATCATCATTTTGTGTCACAAACCTATGTCCAAAGAGTGCAAATGGCTTTTCTTTGAGATGTGGAAGAAGCACACCAATGACCTCATCAATGATTTCCTGCATATTTTGAAAAAATGGTTCCTTGGCTCGTCCTTCTCTGCCTGGCAGTCGAACTGAGTACACTGAAAATAAATGAACAATTAAATGAAACTAAAAATATCCCACTTTTGAATGAACAATCAAATTATTAAAATTTAGTTTTAAAAATATGTAATTAATACAATGAATGTAAAAATACAAGTAATATTCATATTAAATTTATTTATTTGTTTGTTTGATTGATTGTTTTAAGTAGGGGAGTTGCCTTCAATAGAGCTGTTGAGAGTTTTGGCCCAGCGAGCATAATGGATAGAGCCTCCACCTGCCCAGGGAAAACACATGAGACGGACCGAAGCATCTGGGCGCTTGTTGAAACAGGTTATGACTTTATCCATTCCTCTGAAACATTATGACATGAATTAAGAATCAAAACTGTCAACTGATAAAATACATATAGGAAGTAGAGCTATATCTGGTCATGCCTATGGACCGATGCCACATATGGAAGATTAGAAAAGAAACATGAAAAATAACTAAATGTCCCCTGCAGTCCTTTTGTTTACCTGGAGAGAATATTCCACATGTTCGTGAGATACACAGAGTTTAAGTTATTGATCTCAATAAAGTGAAGTGAAAGTGATAGCTAAACAACAATACTTGTTTAGTTGAATTTTAGCTTAATCAATCACATGCATATAATAGAATAACATTTTAATAGAGTAGCACGTATAAATAGGGTTTGAGCTTTTTGTAGTTTTTTCTGGCGTACATTCACGACTTTATGCAGCTAACGTAGTTATTTACATACTTCAATATGTATGCCATTGATTTGTTCCCAAATGATTTAATATTTCATACAGGATGATTTAAGAAAAAAAAAAAGCATTTTAATGAATTGATCCTTCTGTTTTAGAAAATAGAAATTACATCAGTTCAGCAAAGGATTAATAAAACCACCAGATACTGTTCTCACGTTTATAGCGCAGAATATATCCTGTACAATCTTCTTCTTTGGTAATGACATACATGCTAAGCGCACTGCTGCCATCTGTAGATTAGTTTGGAATACTGATGGTATAAAAGAAATATTGTTTTCTACTTGTATTTCAGGGTTTCTTTCGTCTTCACAATTTATGAAACAAATATTTAAGACACTAGCACAAAGATGAACACTAAAAATAATCAAAGAAAAAGACAAAGAGCAAAATCAAATAGGGTACATAATATTTAAGATAACAACATACAGAACGACACTAAAATAATATTTGGCATAAAGTTTCATCTTTATATATAGTTTTAAATATTTTAAAACTGATTTTAATCAGTAAATTCTGATTTTAGTAAATGTGACACACACACACACACACACAAAATAATAGTAGTAAAAGAAAATGTTTTCTTCACAATAAAAACATTTTTATAGAGAGTTCATTTGTCATTTATGTTCTTACTCTACTCATTAATTAACAATCAAAGGTGGATCAAATAAATGACATTATGCTAGGAAGTGACGGTGTTTCCTGCGTTTGGTATTTCCTGTGGGTCTCCCTGATTCAGTGTTGCCATGTCCGTGTCTTTTAAGTTTTTATGTTATTTTTTGCTTATAAACAAAGGCGATTTCAGGTTTGGGGTTTATTTCAGTTTTGCAGTGACTCAAAAAATAAAGAAACTTTAGGCTAACATTTTGGCTATTTTAGGCTGATTTTGAATATGCAAGCCGCGTGTTCCGAGTTAGTTTTATCAGACCAATTTGCTTGTTCAGTACAGATCTGGCAACATACCCTGACTGTACAGAGATGGTAAACCCAAGGCAAACCGGTAACACACCGACAGAGTCGATGAGACGTCAACTGCCGCTGGCAAACTCGGACTAAAGCGACTGGAATAAAACACACATTTTCGACTCAGCAGCGGATATTCATCTATAAACTTCATACCTGAGTGTATGTCTTGAAATTATAAGAGATTGTCACTTTAAAAGACATCACGAATGTTCCGAGGCTCCTGACAAACTCTGTTTCGCGACGGCTGTTAAAAAATATTTTCTTCGGAGTCTTTTGGCTTGTCAGCTGGTAGCAATTACAGATCTACGACATACGGTAGGAGACACGGTGGGGAGTTCGTGCCTTTTGGTTGACTGACTCGGTACTGGCCGGGTGGACCTCCGACCGGAGCAGAACCTCGGAGCGGCCCGCTTCGACAGCCGCGGTTTGCGGAGGACATTCAGCGGCTTTATACAAACAGCCGGTATTTGATCCCCTGAAGCCGGCTAGAATCCGGACAGAGACCTCATGAATGGAAATCGGAACTACAGGTACGTCGCTCTCGACGATTTCAGATCGATTTAGGATTCTTGTCTTTTCCCAACTATGACGTATTGACTCGGGCTAACTTTGTTGCGTCCATCGTCAGCACACGTTCAGTGCTTAGCAAACGTTCTTGGTGAGTTGCTAATAACTGCTTTTTGTGATAAGAATGAGCTTTTAGAGCAGTTTCACTGCTCGTGTACGTTTGGGCGTAGCAACCAAATGAGTGTGAGGGTTTGGTTATGGTTTTGGGTTTGGGTTTTTTTTGGCTATCATACGCCAAGTGTGGAAGATCCTGACTCACTTGCTCTGCTGACGTCACACCGCTGTGGCACAGCTGTCACGCACAGGTGCTGCGTGCGTCAGGTGCGGCAGTCCTCGAGCCGCCGGGGAGGAGGGGGCTAGTTTCTGATTGTCCGTTGCCATGACGACTGCCACAGAATCACCGCTTTATCAATCTGAACGATCTTACGTAAGATTCTTAAGTGGAAATCTCGTTTTGACTTTAACCAGAAGTTCATTAGAAAGTTTTATTCATTGTTGATTTCTCAGAATTTATAAAGTGTGTATCGGGGCGTTTGGAGGGCCTGGCACCTTTAGTAGTCCCTAGAAAGAAAGAGGTTGAGATCTTAAAATCCATATTAATTTTACATGCAAGTACCAGCGGTAAACATACACTCGCTGCGTTTGCTTGAGGAGGTATCCATGGCAACGGTATAGTTATCAAATCATTATTTATCACGTCTTTATATGCGCATTTTAAGAAAAGTCAGTGTTTACATCATATCTCTTTATTTACATAACTCTCTCTCTCTCTCTCTCTCTCTCTCTATATATACACACGTATATAAACGCGACATATATTTAAAATGACGTTTGTGTTAATAAAATGTCAAAATGTGGGTAAAATAATGTTCCATCGCCATTTAGCTTAACATATATATTTATGTAAAAATGAAACAACATACTTATTCTGACCCGTACTTATTAGTATATAAAAGTAAAAATGATCATGCTAAATTTTATTTCATTTTAAGTGATTAAAAACTTATTGCTTGTATCTAAAGTCTTTGATAAAACTTGTGGTAAAGATTTAAAACGACAATGAATTAGTATTTTGGGACTGCACTGTGATTCATAAATAGAGTCCTTAAATGTCATCTAATGATTCTTTTTCTAAATATGCCTGACAAGATTTTTTTTGGAATACAAACTATTGTTTCATTGAATGACATATTTTCTGTAAATTGTGGTAAAAATGTATGATAGTTATTATCTTTGCTCAGAAAAAAATTAATTAAACAGGACACATTCTAATGTATAGGGAAAAATTAAAGCTGTTTTAGTCTTTTATTGTTTTGATGCTTGAAAACCCCTTTATGTATTTATATAATTTATTTTTTATTTTTTTTAAAAAGTATTTAGTGTAGCTAACATTTGCACAAGATGAGTTCCTATGTATAAGTTCCTATAGAAATTAATTTGACCAATAGTCACTTTGCAAAAAAAAAAAAAAAAATTTTTGTTTTACATACAAGTACCAGGTGGTAAGATCTCACCAACAGATGCCCATTTGCCTGAGAAGTTAACTATAGTAACAGTACTGTTCGAGCACTTCTCAAATCATTGTTTATCACTTTATTATAGACATTTCAAGAAAAATTAGTGTTTTGTTTAAAAAGTTTTTAAAATAGTTGACTTTGGCTAACTCTATTAGGTCCGCCAAATGAAAACGAACATAATTTTTCTGAATTCAGTTTTAATTACGTTTTAATAATCTAAAAGCATGCATCATGATTTGATTAAGTGTACAGGCCTGCTTTTAATTTATTTGTCCAAATTTTGGCAAATTCAATGACATTGTTTTATTTATCCCTTTCTTTCACAATAAACAAATATTTTAAGTAAAGTTACTGTTTTGTTTAAAACGTCTTTAACGTAGTTGACTTTTGGCTAACTGTGCCAGTACCAAATACAGAAATAAGCCCCAAGAAGACGTGGTTTACAGTGCATTATAACAAAATATATCTGTCTGTCATTAATAGAAGCCCATATATAGTGCAAAACTATCTGTCTAAACAGTGTCAGACAACTTTAAATTCTTTTGTTGACCAGCTCTAAATAATTAAATGAAAGGAGATGTGTCTCAGTCCCTGAATGAGTGAAACTCTTGTAAATGTGCCAGTCACCTATTTGCCAGTTAAGTGAGCGTTACACTCCAAGCACCAGACCAACAATAGCCTTTCGAACTGATCTCACTACATCACTGTCAAACCTGTAGTTCCTCTTGGTCTATGATGTCAAGAAACTGCTAGGGATTTCAAATAAAGTGAGAAAACTGGACTCATGTGAGCCTGAAAGTTTGTGACCAGTACAGTCAAGTGTTTCATGGTGAGATTTCTGTACGAACATTATAGAGTAAATTCACATGTGTGACCTACAAGATCAAATGTACCTGTGTCTATATATAGAAACAGCTGTTCTTCCTTTAATTGGTTGTTACTGTAGTCTTGGTTGCTATCGTGAAATGAAGCCACATGAGTGCCACCGGCATAGCAACGGCACACTGGGAAGTGTAAGAAGCAGTTGCAGTCGAATTCCCCTTACACACCTCTCTCAGTAACAGTTTCGCTCCGTAAACCCCCTCTAAAGCATTTTTACAACAGCAGAAACAGTCTCGTCTTCTGCGACATGATGTGATAATGCAGTATGCCACTCAGTGCGAGAAAAGTGATGTCAGAGCTGATATTCAGAGTGAAAGAAAATTGAAAAGGATGACAAAGGATCAACATGTAAGGCAACATCTAAAGCAGATTTAAATGGCAATGCAGAAAGGTTGTTATTTACTCAACATAGGGCCAAGGAATGTTTTTCTGGGGCCTGTAAAGAGGGGTAGACACTCATTCCCTTTTAAGCAACCTGTCCTGTCTCCAAAATAAGTCTGCATGATCCATCGAAATAAAACCGAAATCACAATACGGCTGAGATTTAAGTAAATTTGTGAATTAAGTAAATAAGAGTTTCTCTGTTCACAGTAAATGCTGCTTCGCATGAACTCATCTCTGAATCTATTGGTATTATAATTTTACAGTTGTAGTGTAAAATTATTATTTTATTATTTTTAAATACTCAATTTTGTATTTCAGTGAAATATTACAATAATAATATTTCTTATTTAGATTTTATTTAGTCAATATTATTATTAATTTATAGCCATATCAAGTCAAGTCAAGTTAAACTTTATAGAGCACAACTTTAACAAAACCATCGTTGATCCAAAGTGCTTTACAATAAAAGGTTAGATAAAAAAGCAACAGAGATCAAAATTAAAAGAGAAAATTTAAATCAAAATGTGTGTATATATATATATACACAAAAACATACATCAACGGTACCGTACACAGCATCACTCAAATGCAAGGGTATAAAAATGAGTCTTTAATTTTGATTTAATCAACAAATGCGGATTGTGCCTGAAGAGTTTTCACTTGGACATGTGTTGATTTGGTCATCTGAAATTATAGTTACAGAACTCCTAATATTGTCTTTGAAAGTTTTAAGAGATCTCTGTTCAGTGTTGTAAAATTAATGTAACTTAAAATGACTTAAACTTGATGTCTGGTTGAAGTCTTTAAAGGGATAGTTCACCCAAAAATTAAAACTTTGTCATTTACACAAAAGAAGATATTTTTGAAGATTGTTGGTTACCAAACTGTTGACTGTAGCCATGTGTAGAAAATTCTTCAAAGTATCTACTTTTGTGTAAATGATGACAGAACTTTCATTTTTGAGTGAACTATCCTTGGAGTTGTTACATGGAGTTATTAAATCGTCTTATAATAATAGAACCGGGAGAAAATGCGACAGGTTTAACAAAAAACATTCTGTTTCTTGATTTTCTCAGAAAATAAGCATTTTATTTGACTACACTGAGTATATGAAATGCACACTATTTGATTATATGAAAAAGTGTGCTTTTTACTAGTCAAGTCAAATTGATTGCAATCTTTCTTTAGAAGTTTAAGGCGACAGTGTATTTGTTTTTTTTTTCACAGGTGTACAATAGTGCATGCATGAAAGGTGTGGGTTATTGGTAATGTGTGTGTGGTGTGGTGTGATGATGCTGAGTGTTATGTTGTTTCCACTGAGTAGGCATTTAGAGGAAATTTCCTGATAAGACAAATAACACCCACTGTGTAAATGTCAGTGTCAAGAATGAGAGATTTATTATTATTAATTTAGATATTAATCATGTTTCCATGAAATGTCAATATTGACAAATGAGAAATAACGCCTTTATGACTGTATGCAGGTTGATTTGGCTTTAATTTCATGATTATTATGATGGCACCATGACAGTGTCAGCTATTTGATTTTACATGTCTCTCATTTTTGTAGTTTTCATTTTCAGTATAGTGGTAATAACTATTTTGAAAGTCTAACTAATGTTGTACATTTTAAAAACTCATATGATGGAAATCCCCTCTGATTTTCATGACAGAAGCCGTTGGGGCTGCGCCCCTGTTCTCCGTACCTCGGAGGCCAGGCTATGGCACCATGGGGAAGCCCATCAAGCTGCTGGCCAACTGCTTCCAGGTGGACATCCCCAAAATGGACGTCTACCTGTACGAGGTGGACATCAAGCCCGAAAAGTGCCCACGTCGTGTTAACAGGTGCCAAACACTGAACTGTAATAATTCAGATAGTTTGTGACACTTATTTTGTTTTGACCATTTCATTTACAAGAGACTTGTGCATTAATCAGTCTATATAGTCAAATTGAAAAGAAAATAGACAAATTCTTGTTCAGATTCATTAAAGGAATAGTTTACCCCAAAATACAAATTTGCTGAAAAATGTACTCACCCTTAGGCCATCCAAGATGTAGATGGGTTTGGTTCTTCATTAGAACTGTTTAGGATAAATTCAGCATTATATCACTTGCTCACCAGTGGATCCTCTGCAGTGAATGGGTACCGTCAGAATGAGAGTCCAATCAGCTGATAACTCCAGTCCATCAATTAGTGTCTTGTGAAGTTAAAAGCAGCATGTGTGTAGATAACAAATCCATCAATGAGACATTTTTAATTTCAAACCATTGCTTCGGCTAAAATATGAGTCCTCGATCTATAATGTTGCTTTCTCCATTCGTCTGAATCAGGAGAGAAATGTGAACAGATCAAGCAATGTTTACAGGTGAAAACAGTCCAAAACAGTTCTAAACAAATATTTCAATGGGTTTTGATGTGAGAGGACAACAGGGGATGGACTTTTTTTTTCACTGGAGGAAGTAGGTTATAGATCATTATTGATATTTTGTCCAGAAGAGATGGTTTAAAGTTAAAATGCCTTACTGATTTTGTTCTTACAAACACGCAGCTTTTCACTTTATAAGGTGTTAACTGATGGACTGAAGTCATGTTGCGTGGATTACTTGTGGATTATTGTGATGTTTTTATCAGCTGTTTGGACTCTCATTCTAACGGCACCCATTCACTGCAGAGGATCCATTGGTGAGCAAGTGAAATAATGCTAAATTTTTCAATCTGTTCCAATGAAGAAAAAAAAACTCATTTACATCTTGGATGGCCCGAGGTTGAGTAAATTTACAGCAAGTTTTCATTTTTGAGTTAACTATTCCTTTAAACCTACGATAACCACTATTATGACCCTTTCTGTAATGGCTTCTAGGGAGGTGGTGGATTCCATGGTGCAGCACTTTAAGGTGACAATCTTTGGGGACAGAAGACCAGTCTATGATGGCAAGAAAAGCCTCTACACCGCCCAACCATTGCCAGTGGCCACAGGGGGGGTAAGCCATATAAATGTACACCAGGAGTGGTGGAAAGTACCCTAGAGCAGGGCTCTGAACCGGTTCAAGGAACGGAAACCGGAAACGAACAAAATTTTGACAGGAACATAACCAGAAACTAAATCACATTTAATAGTTCTAAAATTTGAAATGGCCATTAACCAGTTAATGACATTATATTATCATTCCATTTAATATTAGAATTTTGCAGTTAACCAATCACCAATCATGAATTTAAGTAGCCTATGCAAATGTGATGTTGACTCATCCAACGAGCGAAATGCCTGGGCTCAGCTGTAAATGCATCATAGGTAAATCGTAATGGCAGTGCCCTGGTGTAAGTTTAACCAAGAAAACGTCATGAACCACCAAGCATTAGGCCTACATTTAAGTGAAAATTAATGGCAGGTAATACAGCTTATTGTGTGTTTTGAGACCAGCAAAAATTGCAGGATAGTATTATACACAGATACAACAAGGTCACATCACGCACCTGCAGCGCTTCTGTTAACGGAGAAAACAGAATAAAACTTCATACATAAAAAGAAATATATAGGCTTATGCACAAAATATATTTCACTTAAGTCATTAACGGATTAATAAAATGAAAGAAAAAAATGTGCTGAGTTTCAGTTCATTGTGACGCGTCACACAAAAAATGTAGGCCTAAACATAATAAATAATATTTTAGCATCCAGATACGTCGCGAATATGGAAACATTTGGATTCATGTAGAATGAGAGAGGTAGGCTTTTTTAACCATGCAGCAAGCATTTTTATATATATTAAAAAATACTTTGGTGTCTTTAAAGCGTTGATAGTTTTTTCTTTCGTTTAATACATTTGGCCAAAATCTAGAAAAGATTATGCTGTATTGGCTATGACTAAGTACAAGATAATTAAGATAATTAACCCTACTGTGGTTATTAAGACACCATAATTAAGACTTTACAGTAATCTTACTGCACATGTATTTGATTAATGGTTCATCATCATATTTCAGTTCCAGTTGTGATACCAACTGTAATTCTTATAAATACTTGATGAAAACTTTTTATAATAAGCTTACCAAACTATTAAGACCACTAAAGAGCAGCATCTTGATTGTTTATTTCATTATTAGTGTTGTTTTATATGTATATGTTTGCACAAAAGCATTATTATTATGATTGTTAATATTAATACCTGGATGTTAAAGTATTGACATGAATCAGGAAAATAGAATGTCATTTAATTCTATACAATCAAAACATGGAAAAATGCATGAATATGCTAATTAATTAAAATTAAATTAAATGCATGCTAATTAATTAAAATAATTTTATAAAAGAATTGTGCTGCCTTAACATTTTATTTCATTTTAATAAACTAAATTAAAAGGCAGCTTTTTTTGCGCAGCCTTACTGCATTTGCACATTTTTATAAAAGTATAATATAAAATGTAAACATCTTTAATACATAAAAAGGAACATCTCATACTTTAGAACATTTTTCATGATCATGTCTTTTATTATTTTAACCTGTGTGTCTAAATAAAACACATTTGTGTTAAATATTATACGTGTAAATTTGTGTATTATCTGAAGGTGGACCTGGATGTGACCTTGCCAGGTGAAGGTGGGAAGGACAGGCTGTTTAAGGTCACCATTAAGTTTGAGTCACTAGTCAGTTGGCACTTGCTGCATGAGGTCCTCACTGGGAGGAGCACACCTGATCCTCTGAACCTGGATAAGCCAATCAGCACCAATCCCGTACACGCTGTAGATGTTGTTATGCGCCATCTGCCCTCTATGAGGTAAGAGTTCCCATGAGTACTGTTACCTGATCATAAAGGGCATTTAATACAATTGGAAAAGCATTAAGTGATTGTTATGTCTTTAACGATACAGTGCATAACTAGTAAAATGAGATTGAAAGTGTTTTGTTGTAGATTAGTGTAGCATAAACAGTAAGCGGTTGGATAAGGATAATTTAGGAGTGCACGTTTATTCTGCAGGTAACGACTGTGACTGTCTTCTCTCACTTCAGGTACACCCCAGTGGGACGATCTTTTTTTTCTTCCCCCGAGGGCTATGATCACCCACTGGGTGGAGGGAGGGAGGTGTGGTTTGGCTTCCACCAATCAGTGCGTCCAGCTATGTGGAAAATGATGTTGAACATTGATGGTGAGTCAGAGTGTTGTGATAGGTCAAACCATTTTGGTCTGAATTATCCAGTTGCATCATCTGGACAGTGGTTATAAAAGATCAGATAAAAGAAAAAGATCAAATAATGCCAAAATAATCTGTATATCTATCATTCGTTGATTCGTTTTATTTTATTTAATATTGAAAGTAGAAAAATGAGAATACGGCTTCTTTTTCGTTTTTTTTTTTTTCCATTTTTTTCCAAAAAACTAAACACAAGAGATCAGCCTAAATTTAAATTTTTCGTTCAGGGGTAGGAAAATGAATAAACAGCTTGAATATTCTATTTCTACACATGGGCAGGATTTAAACGCCCCTTTCTGCTGATTGGTCAGCCAAAGATCAAACCGTGCAGTCATCTGTTCTTCCTCATTTTCATACAGAAGAATAATAGCCTTCTGCTGCTGCAGTTGTACGGATTCTTAACGCATTTATTGCAACTACATTTCATCTTTTTCTCATCAAACAACCAGACTAATGAATGTCTCGAGACAGCTCGTACCAGGGGGCAGAGCAGACAGGGCTTTCTTGTGTGTAGAAATAAATTAAATGCTTTGCATCTGCTGGGCATGGCAGGGTATGATATGACAGCTATCATAGCCTACCCTGGTTGCCCAGTAGGTTTGTTTGATTAATTGATTCATTAGTTTTTAATTAAATATTTTAAACACTGATACAAAAAGGAAAGAATAATGCATTGACTTGGGTATATAATAGGCCCATATAACGTTCACACAAGAACTGTCATTCTGACTTTCTGACAACCGGAGAACAACAGAGATATTAAAATACATACTCTTCTGAGTTTTATAATGTAGTCTTGTGTTTTGTTAAAATTAAAAATAATTGATATCTCAAAAGCATATGCCATATGCGCTTGTGTGCAGCGCGAGCTGCTGCGCACTCGCACACAGGAATGCAATGCAAGATTTTCATAAAATGTAATTTCGGTTTGTTTCTCACCAAACCCTACAGTATACCTTCAGAACGCTTGGAATATATGCCACAAGTTGCATAGGATAATTTTACAACAGATTTGCATCCGCTTAAAAAAAAAAAAAAAAAGGCACCCACCGTTCTCTGCCATTAAATGGGCAAGTGCGAGCAGGACATTTTTTTGCGTGTGTGTTTCGAAAAAAGAAGGTAATAAGCCTTAGTTC
>JAFVLL020004416.1:0-17500 GCA_021397915.2 Tor tambroides | reverse complement strand
CAAACTGGGCGGCATCAACAACATACTGGTACCCCATCAGCGGTAAGAGAATAAAATGAATCCATTTACACTGAAAACTTGGTTTCATTGGTCAAGACAAAATGCCCCTAAATGTACCGAACACCTTGTTTATGTGTATTTATGTTGTTTGTTTTTCAGCCCATCTGTATTTCAGCAGCCTGTCATTTTTCTGGGAGCTGATGTCACTCATCCGCCTGCAGGAGACGGAAAGAAGCCCTCCATTGCAGCTGTGAGAAAGACAGACCACATATACACACCTTTTTCGTCATATACTTTACCATTTAAACACATCTTGCACATTTGTGAAGGAAAAAAAAACCTAATTTGCAAAACCTAAAATCACATCCTTGTTATGGACTTGAAAGTTGCTGAACAGCTGTGGATATTTCAAAGAAATACTGTTTTTCTGCTTCTCCTCACTTCAAATTTGTTGCTGAACAGGTGGTGGGTAGCATGGATGCTCACCCCAGCAGGTACTGCGCTACAGTGCGTGTCCAGCGGCCCAGACAGGAAGTGATTCAGGACCTGGCGTCCATGGTGCGAGAGCTGCTCATCCAGTTCTACAAGTCCACCCACTACAAACCCACCAGAATCATCTTCTACAGGGACGGTGTTTCTGAGGGACAGTTCAGACAGGTGAGGCTCTCCAGTGCCCCCTCTCTTCCCTTAGCCTGCACTGCATGTGGTCGAAAGAGTTTCATAAGCACTAATGATGCTTAAATGTATTTTAATCGTGATCCCTATTTATTGTGATTTCTCTTGATTAATTAATCATAATTGTCTTTGATATTTGCCAGCTGGTTATATATCATGACAATTTTTCATTTTCATTTAACATTTGCATTATCTTGCATTGGTAACAAAACTCCACAAGTTTTAATGATGGCAGTTGCCAGATCTGAAGAGTTTAAAATCCCCCAATTGGAGCTCCTAAATGGATACATTTTCTTCCCAACCTTTTAACCATTCCCACATTTCTTTGCTTTAAGAAAAAAGCACTGATGAGCTGAAAACACTAACAAAAATATAAGTTGGAGATATCAAAAATGTAAGTTTGGAGCGATCTCCATTGCAATATTTTTCTTAAATGAAAGTGTTATACAGCCAGTCTTTGCTATGGTTTAGCTTTTGAGAGAACTGGTTTTGTACAGTTTTAATGTTCGATTATATGGTAAATATAATACATCAGGAAACTAAATGAGGAAGAATAACCCATTCAAGTTGAAGTTCTGATGAAATCTAAAAAGAAATTTCTAAAATGACTATAATAATCATGATTATCAGTTTAACCATTATCATGCAGCCCTGCCATGTTCAGTAGTATTTTTTTAACTGTATTTTACATCTTTATTTTTAGGTGCTGTACTACGAGTTGTTGGCCATACGTGAAGCTTGTATCAGCCTTGAGAAAGAATATCAACCAGGAATTACCTACATTGTTGTGCAGAAACGTCACCACACTCGTCTGTTCTGCGCTGACCGCACTGAGAGGGTGAATATGAGAGACTTCTCCTAAAAGCTTTGTTACCTTTTCCTACTTTTTTTTTTATAACTTCCACACTCACTTTTATTTTTATTTTTAAAGGTGGGCCGCAGTGGTAACATACCAGCAGGTACCACAGTGGACACTGATATCACCCATCCTTACGAATTTGACTTTTATCTGTGCAGCCATGCTGGAATACAGGTATGAACACACACAGACATGAGCACAACTGTATTAGTGCATTTTAGGCCTTGTTTTGCTGCATTATTGCCTGTTAAATCAATTGATTGATCAATTGAGTTATTAAAATCCATTCAAAGTTACATCATTTGGAAGAATTGAACATAATGCATTTTATCAAAATGATTATTTAACCTCTTTTACCCAGGGTACAAGCCGACCTTCACACTACCATGTGCTATGGGACGACAACTGCTTTACAGCCGATGAATTCCAGCTCTTGACCTACCAGCTGTGCCACACATATGTGCGCTGTACCCGCTCCGTTTCCATCCCTGCACCTGCCTACTATGCCCACCTAGTGGCCTTTAGAGCCCGCTACCATCTAGTGGATAAAGAGCACGACAGGTGAGGGATTTACTGGACTAATTGCCGCTGTCTTGGTGTCTATAAGTAGATATGTTCTATTTGATTTAAATTAAAGGCTTTTGGAAGCTGTCAATCATTTTGATTTGAATAGGCTTTGCATATTCTTGGTTGCCGCAGGTGTTTCTTTGTCACATTGAGCCAGTATTCTTCATTTCAATGATTCAGAGTGATGGTTTGATTTCAGGAAGTTGAATTATTCAAGCCAGCCACCTCTTGAAGTGTTAAAAAAGTGTTGTTTTTTTTCTTCTTTATGTTTATGTATGTTTCAAGTTAACACTTTTTAATCAGTTTTTATATACTGATGTTTGCACTCTACTATTGTGTATAGTGTATGTACTGTTCAAAAGTTTGGGATCGGTATAATTTTTAAAAGGAAAAAAAAATGAATTTTTTTAAATGGAAATTAAAATGAAATTTTAAACATAAATATAAATGTCAACTTTGATCAATTTAATGCATCATTGCTGATTGATTTCTTTCAAAAAAAAAAAAAAAAAAAAAACACCCCGAATGGTAGTGTAAACTTGTATCTCCTTGGTATATCAAGGAAAATGTATTTCATAGTGTAAATTTATGCCTCTGCTCATTTCTTTCTCCTCTTTCACAGTGCGGAAGGCAGCCACGTGTCGGGCCAGAGTAATGGCCGAGACCCCCAGGCCCTGGCCAAAGCTGTGAAGATCCATCACGATACTCTGAGGACCATGTACTTTGCTTAGCCCCGCCTCCACAGACCTGTCAGTCGCTGGTCATCGTGCACTTAGCGGAGGAGGGCTTCGCCCAATCACAGGCTGCTAAAGAGAACCAAATGTAGAACTTTCAGGAGGAACTAGCACTGTTATGCAATAGAAAAACAGCCAATCTTTCCAGTCTGCTTCGCTTACTAATTGTTTTTAATATGTAGGTTGCAGCTATACCATTATTTATTAGATTCATAGATCTGTTTAACTATTAATTTTGCCTATTTAGGTCACAAAACAAAGCTTAAAAAGGTTTGCTTGATCAACTATATATTATATCAGTGAATGAGGCAGTGTTATTTTATTTAGGACCAGCGTGATGAGCCTACTTGTCTGGATTTCGCATTCTACAGAGTTTTGTTTCACAACTAATCAAACGCACATGAATTTGGACATCAGTGTCTTCAAGTTTAGTTGAAAATCACAGGCAGGTGTGTTCGAACTAGTCTTTGGAACCACCTTTGGTTCAGGATTAGTATTTTATTAGGTTTGGTGAAGTTGGTTGTTGGAGGAATGCCACTAGAGGGCAGTGCAAAGTTTGCTGTGACATTTTGCTGTAGGTCCACCATTTGTTGCGCTAATCAGAGACCATTCTTGATGTTTTACTAGTAACTTAATAGTAAATCATGCTTTTCCAGCAAAATGTAATCTAGCATCTGCAAAACAAAAACAAAAAAAACAAGACAACTGAAATGTCATTCCATTTTATTCCAACTAGTCATCTCATTTTCCATGTGTCCATGTCTTATTCTGCTTTTTGAACATTGGAGGCACTTCTTTTCTTCCAATTTCATAGTCTTTCAAATGATTGTATATACCTCTGTGATACATTAACTGTCTAGTTCATGCGCTGTCTGGAAAATATTGTGCCTAGCATTGAACTGTTGGTTCTTTGCGGTTCCTGGCGGCTTTCTCTTCGGCTCGCTCCTTAAGCAGAGGTGACAGATTAGCTAAGGACTGCAGAATCACCAAAAGATGAACTTTGAAACTCGAGGGTTGGCAAAAAAGTTTCCACATAGTCAACTGTTTATGTCTGTGTTGAATGCTTTGTGCCTCATTCGATTTGAGTGTGCTTACAACGCAAGCGTTCAAATCAGTCGGAGCATGACCTTGACACATTTGATGGATGTGCGTGCACATATAATTCAGAGGCCTACGTCATCCATTAATATTAACTTTACAGCTGTTAGACATTTCATTCTGACTTGTGAGCTTTGAGCTTATTTATAACGTTGCTTTTAACTTGCATTTGTCAATAGCGCATTTGTAAATGATCTATTTAACTTATCAGTTTCTTAATTTCGCGTTTTAGCCCTGTGAACTCTGACAAGCACTGTCCTATTAGCCTTTTAGTGCAATAAGCCAATTATTGACGGCTCTGTCGTAGACTTTCATTATACAATGCAAACCGTACCTTATGAGTGAATGCTTTAATTTGAAAAACGTTTTGTTGTATGTGGCATTGTGTAAGAGAACTTGAAATGGATGATGTGTTTTTTTGGCTGGAATGCTGGGTTGAGTTTACAGAGAAGATGGTTACTCTCGTGGGTATGTTTTATGGGAAAGATTTGGAGTTTGCTGTCAAGAGATCTTGGACAAACCTTTTATGTAAAAAGTCAAATGAGACAAAGTGCCTGTTTTATAGGAAATATCCCTATAATGCGATTCTGTTGGGGTATGTTTTAAATATATATTTAAAGTAAGTGGCATGTACATAGGTTGGACAGATATTTAGCTATTGAAACTGCTATTAAAGTCTTTTTGTTGTTAAGGGCAATTTGAATAGTTGAACTAATATAAAACTGACTAAACCAAGTCCTGGGTCATTTTCATTTGAACTTTCTTTTAAACTTTTGGACTTTCCTTTGAACTTTCAAACTCTCTTTTGAACATTCAAATTGTCTTTTGAACTTTCAGACATTCTTTTCAATGTCTGAATTTTCAAAAAGCTATTTTTGAACTTTCTTTTAAATATTTGGACATTCTCTTTTGAGTTTTTAAATTGTCTTTTGAATTCTGTTTGAATTTTCAAACATTCTTTTGAACTTTCTTTTAACCTCTTTTCTTCAAACCCCTGCTTGTTCATAGCCCCTGTATATTCAACTGCATTCCACACAGACCAAACCAATGTGCCTCGGAAAACAGGGGTAGCAGGGAGTATTGAGTAAAAGCATTTGAATTGTAGTAGGGTAGGTGGAGGGTTATATTTTTTAACTCCGTGGCCTCTGGCACACTTTCACATCACCCTTAATGTGAATGGCACTGTGGTCTTTCTGCTCCATAGCCACAAATACATGTTGACCAGTGTAGCTGCTATTTTACATAAACTACATCTGCTTTTATATGTGGAGAGAGAAGGAGAGATTCTGAGAAATGACTGACAAATATATTGCTGTACTTAAAAAGCTGTACGGTCTCAGATTTGGCAAACGCCCAAGGTGCTAAGAGGTGTGGTGCTGTAATTCGGGGATGTTAACTACGCTAATCTGTTTGCTCTGCATTTACTCCGAAAAATTTAGCAGTTTTAATGTATGGTGAAAGAAATGTGGATCTTTAGAGCCTTGTTTGGATTTTTTTCGGAGTGTGATGGTCGGTTAGCTCGCTAAGTTTTCGAAAATTGTTTGCGAATTACCAAACCCACATACGTGATATTATATCCAAACAGTTTAAATAAAATGTCATTTTTAGCGAGTTATCTGGAGTTTAGCTCTGTAAAAAAATCTTTGCGCTAATGTCAAATTTCTTCGGTGCTCTTTTTCATTTGTTTTGATGTGTTGAGAACTGTTACTTCTCTGCCGCTACCAGCATTTGAACTTACTTGAATAAGGGGAGTGATCAATAGAACCTTCACCCATATGCATGTTTGGCTTTAGATGACCGCTTATACAGCCTTCTGAAGTTGCCACGGAATAAATCGCTAAAAAAAAAAGTGGGCTATTTGAGTTGGTGGGTGTGGCTTAAATGGCACCTCCCACTGAAACTGTGATGCGACACACTCCACCCCTTGGCTTAAAGCTGGAATGCGGATACCTTAAAGCGTTTTTAATTCAGAGGAGGAGTATATTTGTATATTTTTAAAAAACAGAGCTGCATAATGCACATCAATTATTTTTGCTAACAAAGTCTATGAAAGATAAGCAAAAGATGATAATAGTGATCTTATTCATGATAGTGACTAATATAAATTGGGCTAATATGCAATAGACTATTGATTAGTAGATTCGTCTCGTCTTGTTTTTCGAAAGAAAGTCGTTCGTGAGTGTCTCTGCATTGTCCTACGGTATTTATGCGCAAAATTATGTAGTTCACAAAGGGATGAACCTTCAGTCCTCTCGCTTTATTATTTTTTTTGACTTACATATGAAGGTACCACCTCAAACATTTCCATTTAGTTGATTAAAAACAGGAAGATTCACACACAAGCACACTTAAAAATGCCTGTAGGCGTCAAGCCCTCTTGAAATCAATATATTAATTGTGTCTGAACTAAAGTGAAACTGTTTTCCTCAAGCCTAGAGTATTTGCTGCTTGAGGTTATTTTTCTGACTATGTTGAGGTGAAGATTCATCCTTTGGGCAGACGAGTTAGTGGAATGTGCCTTTTCTGATGGTGCTGTTCTCAGACAGATAAAAATGCGACATTTTTAAGGGCCCAACAAGCCTATATTGAAGTTATATTAATATGATATACTGTATAATGTGTGTTCAAGAGTGTTAAAACTGTATGTGTGGGTGTGATTGTGCCTCTTTATTCGCCAAGAACACATTAAATCACAGAGCTTGCCAGTTACAGGGTCTCTGGACCAAACTTTCTACAAGGGTTATAGCTACTTTTTGTAAGGATTTGGCACTGCAAAAGTAATAGATCAAGCACTGACCAGGCAGACTATACCATAAGAAGCCTGGAAACTCATCCCAAGTGATGTTTTCCCTTTATTGTTTTATGTCTTCAAACCATTTTTAATAACCAAGACAAATCTGTGTTCTCTATGTGTGATGAAATAGCAATAGCGTGAATTGGTAATGTCACTAGTATTTGGCCTAAATTCCAGTTTTAGACACCTTTTCATAAATGAACTTCACGGATCCAACTGTTACATTTATTAACATGATGATCTGGTGATTATAAAATGAGGATATCTGTATCTGTGATTAAATACAGCACAATATGTATCAGATTTATCATACTATGCAAGCTTCTTCTCATCTTGAAGGAGCTTCATAGGATTTTTAAGCACTCTTTCCATTGTGATGCAACACATGTTCAGCGCTCTGATATAATGCTTTAGTTAAAGTGTGATGAAATAATATTACTGAATTGATAACAGAAAATATATATTTGTCTCTTTTGTTTTATCTCAACCCTTCTAATTGTGGTCTTTCATTGGGTCTTTTTATTTGGTTGTTCTATTTAATTGTCAATATTTTAATTAAAACTGTATGTATGCAAACTTTGATGGATATGTCTTTTGAACTGTTTGTCTTGGACAAAAATGATACATCTGAATAAATATTGAATGTACATGCAATTTTGTTTACTGTGCAAGAAAGGAGTATGTAGTTCAGTGTTAAGTATTAAAAATGGTTATTTGAAATAAAGCTGAAATATAAATATTAGATTATTAGCTTAAAAAATGAAAATGAGAAATATTACTAAAACTGAAATGATAAACTATATAAAAATATATGAAGAGTTTGTTTGCAAGAACAGATAACTCTTTCAAAAATCATGTTTTTTATTATGTTATCATGTTTTTATTGTGTTGGCTGTATTTTTCAGTTATTTTTTAACAGTTTGATTGAGATTAATTGGAATGCACAACGAAAAAACATGATTTTTGAAAATTGTTAAAAACTGAGTTATCTGTTTTTGCAAATGAACTCTTCATATTTTATTTATTATACATAGTGAAATTACTCCCAACTAAAAATGTACAAATAAAAGCTATTTGTAAAATATCAAATAATATAATGTTATATAAATAACACTAAAGCAACACTGATGTAGCTAAAGTGTTTTTTTTTTTTTTTTTTTAAATATCTTCTCATAAATGTAAATAGCCACCGTAATAGTATACAGATGTAGACTGAAGTGAGAATGGCTAACATAGTAAGATTAGATAAATAGAAATGTTGATAAATACTTTATTAATCCCATAAAGGAAAGAACAATGCCCCGAGAAATACATTATTTGAATGACAAGATACAACTGACTGATTTAAAATATGACCTTTTCCATACACAAACATAGTTTGTAACAGTAACCACCTCAATTCACTCACATACAGTCTAAAATGAATTCTATGAGTGAAAACTCATTTTATATAAAATTTACTTAATACCTTCCTTATTAATTTAGTTGCACATTGGGATGCAGGGAACATGACGTCACAGTGGTAAAGTGCCATAACAAACTGAAACTACAAGCTGGAACTTGCAAAAGGCTACATGGCTTTTCTCTCGCTATATTAAATGGCAGCTGTTTCCACAATGGGATGAAAAAGGTAATTGTGACTCTTCACCTCACAATTCACTTTTTTCAGAACTGTGAGATATAAACTCTCAGTTCTAAGAAAAAAGGGCAGACTTGCAGGATGTTAATTCAAAAATGTGAGGAAAAAATGTCAGAATTGTGAGAGGTAAACTCAGAATTCTGAGGGGGAAAAATCAATTTCCGAGTAATTTCGCCATTCTGAGAAAAAAAAAATCACAATTACTTTTTTAATTTATTTTTTCATTCTGTGGGGGAACCAAGCTTCCATAATATTACATAAGCATTACACAAAACACATTCTCAACCTTATCCCCAACACAGTTTTAAAGATCAAAATTAGATGCTTATAGTTAGTGTCTGTTAGCTTTGAGACCATCTATAGTCTAGTTTAGTCATACAAGTTGACCAAAAAAATGTTCAGTAGTTAAAACTGACTAGAGATAGCAAGTAGCAAATAATGTTTATCATGGCTGTGATGTAAACTGAAGGTTATTGGCTATTTTAAAGCCTGAGTTTCCTTTTGCAATGGGAAATATGTCAGCACATGTAGAGAGCTCTTTTTGACCAACCATTTCACAATGTGTTTACATTTTAAAAATCATAAAATTTGGAAAAGGCAGGTGCGTCACTTGGAAAACTTGGAAAGCATTCACTTTTCTTTTTCTACTGCTGTCCATACTCAATTGTACATGAATATGTGTGTCCATGCTATTTCATTTCCGTAGGATTTCCTGCAGCTATTCTCCTTGTTTTTTGGAGGTATGGACTGAAATCTGAATACGGTACACTTCCATGTCTGTGGATGTGCTTTGTGACATACCGCATTATTGTTCTGAAGTATCTAGTCAAAGACTGGTCGTCTGCAGTCATAAAAACACATGGTCAGTAATAATATGTCTGTATTTTTTCAGATAAATGTGTGTAAACCAGTGGATGTGTACTCACATTTCTTCATGGTCTGTTTGGGGATGTTCCTCATGTTCCTCCAGATCAGCCATCAGGAAGGAGTCTGTGGAGCAGGTGCTGATCCTCATGGGTGCAAGACGCCGCAGTCTGTTGGGTGTCCAGGGCAGGCGCCGCTGGGCCCTCTGGGAAGGTGCGACAGCCTCAGTCTCCATTAACCAGGGTAGGCTGCTGTGAGTGGGACTGTCCATATCTGGCAAGAATACTGGATTCTCTATCCCAGCTTTAATGAGATATGCAAGAAACATTCAAAAACCTTTAACTTCTTACTTCAGCAAATGTGTTACTTATGCAAACTATATTGTGGGCCTATAGATTTATTGCTCTTTATGTGCAAATCAACATCTGTTCAGACCCTTTTCTTACCTCCCATTGTATACGTGTCTCTCATGAAAGTACCACTGATAGCACCAGTCTCACTCCCTGCAGCACTGTCAACTAAAAACACAAAATCATGCCTTTTCAAAGACTGATAATTAGAGAAGAAAAGTTTAATAAAAAGAGGGGGGGGGGGGGAATTCAAGTACAACTTCTTATGTTATTTTTAATTTCATTATATTCCAAAGCATATACTTGAAAATGAATAAAGCAACCAAATAAAATATACATTTATATGTAAATGTATGCATGTAATTTATTATATATATATATATATATATATATATATATATAATTTAAATATAATATAAATAATTTAAATACTTTTATTTTCATGTATTTTTTTATTTATTTAGTTTATTTCATATTTCAGTGTGTATGTTAAAATATACTTGTGTGTGTGTGTGTGTGTGCGTGTGTATATGCCATATATATATATATATATATGTAAATTGTTTAATTTAAATATCTTAAAATATGCATTTAGTTACTATTGTATGTATATAATATTTTTTATGTTTTATTTAAATATATATATATTTTTTTTCTTAAATATATATATTTATATATATATATACTTTAAATATTGTATATATATATATATATATATAATTTAAATATTTTGAAATATGCATTTTTTTATATTCAAGTATATAATTTATTTTGCAACATATCTATCATCTATCATTTATATATTTTTCTATACAGCTTTATTTACGTATGTATTATGTATTATTTCTTTCTAATTATTTGCAGTAAATGATTAATAATAATAAATTAATTAATCATTAATGATTCTAATAAAAAATATTCTCACCTTCATCTCCATATAGGTGGCCTGTGTCGTCTGGGTGTCCGTTAGGCACCTGAAAATATATATATATAAATTGAGAGATGCAATACTATAATTGAGTGATCCAGGTGACAGAGGCATCATGAAGGTCTAATACCTTGTGTGTTAGCTCCTTCTTGTGGTGCTTTGTGATCTTTTTGGCAGGGTTGACACCCATCTTAGCTGATTTGAAGGACTCGAGGCGGCTCCTCATGGTCCTCTGGAAGATCTCCTGCACCTCGTCCTCACTCTGGTTGATGCTGAAGTGACTGCGACTGTATTTGTGACGGTGCTGCTCGGAAAGAGAGAAAATTATGGGCCAAATGGGATGCAAACTGTATGCATGTCTGAGAAGAGCGATTCATACATGCTTCCTGCTCCTGTACAGGTGCTGCTGTAGAAGATGATGGGCTCTGATGTCATCCACCGCATTCTTCCTGTCTTGGCCATGGATGTCCAGGGATATAGAGGGAATAGTGTCTTTTCTAATTTACAACAGACAAAACAATTCTAGTTATTGCCACATCTCAATATATAGGAATTGTCAAATTTGAGCAATTTTGGCTTTGTAACTCTGGCAAAGACTCTTAGTCCTGTATGTAAATCTCTGTCAAGACAGTAATTATCCCTCTCCTTCATTACTCATAACTGCTTTACGATTGATTACAACTGATGCATTAACTACGCAACTGTGTTTAAATGTGATTTAAACAGTCCGTTCACTTACACAATGGAGGTTACTGAAAAATTTTCAATTCCAAGCTCGTAATTTGACATATCAACCATTATATCAGGCATCAGATCTGTAAATTCTGAACCAAATTGTTTTTTGAAATCTACGTTGGCTGCTTCATCACTACGGATGAAGGCCAGAGATCCTTGGCGTTCACCCTACATGAAGAAAGAGAGAGGTTACATACATCTCCCATGAGTTTTTTGTTGAAAGTACACAAGCATTGCATTACAATCCACTATGACTGTATGTAAAACTATAGCAAACTTTTTTTTCATTACAGGAAACACGCACTTTGAGATAACCAAAAAATTGACAATATTGTGCAATACATAACACCGATCTATGCTCTTACCTCACTGACGTAGTTAACAGCGTCCTCCAGATTGAGTTTGTGGAAGACAGTAAATAGGCAGTCTCTGTTCTTTCTGGCCTTAGGTTTCATCAAAAACCAACTGATATAATTTTCCTCAAACCTGTTCCAACTGGGAGAGAGATAAAAGAAGAGATGTGTGTTAATATATTTATATTATTTTTTATTTCCACAGAACTGAGGAAAACATACCCTCTGGTCCACCAGTTATCTCCTATCCGTCCACAAATGTCCTCCACTGCTGCTAGAATGTGGTCAAATGCCTATGAAGACACCATATATATAACTTTTAGAACTTTTTCTATAGCCATCAAAATGAACACATAAATGGATCAGTTAAATAAAATAAACCTATATATTTTTAAAATGTATGTACGTATTTTTTTAATATATAAATTCTATTTAAACAAATACACCCACTCTCACATAGTCTGCAATACTTCTATACATTATGTGAGTGTGAAAACCATATAGTGTCAAATAGTTACCCTATTGTTTAGTTTCTCAATAAGTTTCAAGTCCGAGTGAGCTGCTCTTTTGACCTTGAGCCACTGAACCAATGGCTTCATTGTGATTCCCTAAAAGGAAACCACATGACATTATCACTACAGGTTAGATAGGACGTACTAAATAATCCAAGCATTTAGAGCCTCATAATTATGATAGGAGTGATGGATAGGGTTTTAACCTGAAGGATGACAGTGAAATACACCACAATGAGTGTTGTACTAATCATCAGATTCTTCTCAGGGATCTTGTCTTCGTCTAACATGGCTGCTAGTCCATACGCCACTGCCCCCCGCAGGCCACCGTAGCTCATTACAACCTGGTCAATGACCTCGATGGGAACCAGTCTGAACTTGTTCAACATCCAGGTGAGCAAGAAAACACCTGAAAATAATAAAACAAACATTCCTAAACATATCATAAAAACACATCCAAGAGACATTTGGGAGTTATTCTTTGAAAGAGAAATCTTTGAAACGTCTGGGAGATTTTTAATGTTTTATCATTATTTGTTACATCTCAAGCATAATTATTTAAAATAATATTTGTGAACAATATGATTTTTCTGTTACACTAAACACTGCTCTTTGTGTTTGTGTGTATATATATATATATATATATATATATATATATATATATATATATATATATATTTTTTTATTTTTTTATTTTTTTATTTTTTTTTGTGATGGGTGGATAAATTAATCTTGACTAATCCTGTCAAGCACGACTTGACAGGATTAGTCAAAATTAACTGATCCACCCATACCAAAATTACATAAAGAGCAGTGATTTTGGCTGCTCTGAAAACTCAAATTATTATGAATATTTTGATAAAGTTTAATAATTAATATTTTATCATACGTTTATGATTTGGTTTGGGTAAAACAGGTTTTGGTGAGTGTTTATAGTGAAGTGTACTATGGGAATATGCTATTATATTGCATGTTTGAATGTCTCTTATCACTGTGCAACTTTGTTTGCATAACAAATGAGGTAGTGACTGATTGAGTCTGTTTTATCTGTTTAAGTTAAAGGTATTGTTCACCCAAAAATGAAAATTGCCCCGTGATTTGTGTATTTGACTTTCTTCCTTCAGACGAATTCAATCGGCGTTATATTAAAAATATCCTGGCTCTTCCAAGCTTTATAATGGCAGTGAATAGGTGTTATCAGCAGTCCAAAAGAAGTCAAATAAAGTATATCCAGATTGCTGTTTATAAAGTTTTAAATATGAATATTTTTCTTACAAAAATGCATCGATTCTCTTCTGGAGGCCTTTATTCACCCCCAGAAGCCATATAGGACACTTTTTTATGATGAATGGATGCGCTTTATTTGACTTCTTTTGGACCACTGAAAAATAACACCCATTTACTGCCATTTTTTTTTTTATATAACTCCAGCTGGATTCGTTTGAAAGAAGAAAGTCACCTAGATTGCCTTAGGGGTGAGTAAATCTTGGGGTAATTTTCATTTTTGAGTGAACTATTCCTTTAATTTTTTATTTGTGTATTTTTTATTGTGACTTGAAGTTATTGAAATAGCTATAAACAGATTTTTTGTCATTTTAAAAAGTGTATAATCGAATGTTGTGGACAAAAATGGTATTTACTAGAGTGGATTATCAGTTTAATTATATTAAATAAAATGTTTAAAAAAGTTTTTATAGGGCACAACTGCACTCACCTATGATCCTGTATATAAAGACAAAGAGGAGGGTGAGGAGGATGAAACCTGTGTTCCAAACCCATATCTCGGTATCAATGGCTGTAACACCCAAGAATAGGAAGATCATGGTTTCAGAGCCATTCGCAAGCATCTTCATGGCATGACGAACCGTTGTGACCGATTTCTCATCCATGTTGGCATTCACATATTTCTGACAGCATATACCGCAGAAGGTGATTCTGTGACACAGAAAGGCATTCTTCTCCATTGCTTAGAAAAATTGTGCATTGAGCCTAAATTCCTGCAGTGCTGATGTTGTATTAATCTATGTATTCTCTATACATGTTGCATTGTTCAAGAGACTCTTACGAAAGTATTGCAGAGAGGGAGAGCATTTCTGCTGTCAGGTAAGCCAGGTAGCCCACCACAAAGACAAAGCCAGCTTCAATGATCTGAATGTGTTTGGTGCACCTGGTCAGCAGGGACAGTAGGACTGCAAACAAAATGCCAAGAAACGAACCTCCAAATGCCACCACAACAAATGAAACTGTAAGAGGTGGAAAGCGAAATAAATTAATCTGGTAGGTTTAAAGTGAAAAAAAAAAGAATATTGTTATGTTCATCATTATGTATGAGGGGTAGAGTTGAATATTCATACATATGCCCTTAATAATCTCTGCGGCGTCAATCTTTGGGCCTCCAAGAGAAACAAAAGCATCAAATACATTGTAAAGCACCTACAAAAGAGGGAAAAGGTGATTACATAAGCGGATTGAGCATAATGGCATTTAGAGCATTTGAGGAAATTGAGACTCACCACTGTGACGCCATCATTGAGCAATGACTCTCCAAACACCAGGATGAAGAGCACCTCATTCACATGCACTTCTTCAAACACTGCAATCACGGCCACCGGATCCACCGCGGCGATTAAACTGCCAAACAGTAGAAACTGCAGGAGACCGATGTCCAAGTTACCTGATGATTATAGAAAATGTCAAATGAATTGGGTATCCTCTGCATTCTCATAAAGGTTTGTATTCTAAATAGATTTACCCATCGCTCCAGCCTCATAGCAGCCCCAGAGCGAGAGGCCCACTGTAGCTGCGTTCCAGCACGTTCCGAAGATGGCGTAAATTAGAATGGCACCCAGGTTGCTGAAAAATAGCTTGTTGGGCATAAAGTAACTTGCATCCAAGATGATCTGGGGCAACAAGTAGTAGAAGAAAGTGGGAGGAAGCAGTTTGAATGTCTGCTCCTTGTCTGCTCCCCAGACGATTCCTCCCAAAATGAAGCCCAAGATGATGAGCAGACCACTCTCTGGGAGCACACTGGTGACATGATGGTTTAGTTCAATCACTGGATAGAGAGGGACAGACAGAGAGAAAATGGATGACAATTTTTGTAGCCAATTATGTTCAAGTTGTGGATGAGGTTAATATGATGCATTTTAAAGATATAATAATGAGTGTTGTAGCATTGGCGCTCCCTAAGATTGGTATTTGAAGTCATTTGGGCCATCTTCTCAGATTATCCAAGCATTCTTGTGATGTCCATAAGTATGTTTCATTTTAAACTTAAGCATTAAATCTTCATATTCAAAAGATGTACCTCATGAGCAATGTCCAAAAATGATGCAAAATTATGCATTTTAAAAAGACATACCAGTTATACATTTACATTTACATTCATGCATTTGCCAGATGATGTGCACCAAAATTATAGTGCAAGTAGATTTTCAGATTTTTATTTCTTAGTCATTTTTTTTTAAATGCATCAGTAATTAAATGTCAAATTAACAGGATTATTTTATGATTATCATACTGGATCAAGTACTTGAAAGCTGTTAAAAACTGTATTTTTACTTTTTTAAAACTTTATTAAACATTTTAGTAATAACAGCACATATTATTTTACTAGTTTTCATCGTCTTTCTTACAGAAGCATCCATACTTAACATCAAACTGGTGAAACCAGAAAAAAAATAAATTCAGATCATCCCAAACATTAATAGGACATGAGGAAAATACAGATCTGATCTCTCCATACTGATATAAAAAGAAGCAGGATAAGAATACCAATACTAATATTAATCACAGACCTTGTGCAACATTATCATCCCTTTACACGAGTAGCAATATGTGTAACATTATTTTATGTGATTCTTTGAGCTTCCACAGCTATTGTACTCAATTTGCAGTTGTTACACAGCATTGTTATTAAACTTCCTAGTACAAGGTAATCATAAAGAGATCTTCTTCCTTCTCAGAACTGAACTGAACTGTAATTCAGCCTTTCATTCAAAAATGACATCAACCTCAGTTCTAACTTTTTTTGTACACAAGCCTTTGGATATTTTAAACAACACACTTAATTCCTTACTTGTTAACTGCCAATCAACTTTTACGTCATAATTCAAGCTACATACCTGATAGTTTCGCCAATCCAGCCACAAATACCCAAATTATCACCAGGTATGGGGTCTGAACATGATGCCATTTAAATGTGACAATTGGGAGTCCAGTGAGATTCTCTTCCAGTTCATGATGAGGATTCTGGACCACGTCTGCATCTCCACTTAGTCCTTGGATTAAAGGGTTAACAAAACACACCAGGAAAACTGCCCTCAGCAGGCAAAGATAAATAGAGCTTGCCATTGCAACGGATGAGTGGTAAAGATGCACTTATAGTATCATTCTTATCTCCAGCCTGTGTGCGCTATAGCTGTCCTTCACAGAATCTCACAACAGTCCATTAGTGGTTCCTAATGTGCTTTGTTTTGCTTGCTTGTCCTGAAGTCCTTGGTGAGACAAAGTGCAGTTTCTCCTTTTAGTTAGTTTTCCTTTAAATCTGTGGTCATTTTCAAAGTTCATCCCTCTCTAAGTGACTTGGCTGTCTTTCCATCAGTTGACCCTCTGTGTTTGTGGTTCAGGTGAGAGTGGTGGTTCAATCAGGGTAGTGTAAGAGTGTAATAAGAGCAGTGCTGAAACTTTTAGTCAGCCTTTAATTTGTTACACAGAAAGGGGGCTGAGATCTACGTCACTGGACTGTTGTTACTCTGTCACGTTTATGATGATTACTCTTTCTGCTTCCGTTGAAATGTTTTCCCTTGCACTTCACGCTGGTTAGTGTTCAGCCAACTTTAACAGGCTGTACAGCTGCATTGTTACTGTGAAGACTTTTCGGACAAATTTTGGTACAAATATTCTGTCCAGACACTACACCGTGTTTATTGTATATTGTATTGTGAGACTTTTTTCTGAAAAACACATAGACCTGTAACAGTATCAGAAGTTGAGTGCATAGAGATATTAAGAGATTGTATAAGAGATTGTTCACCCCAAAATCTGACCTGACTTTCTTTCTTAATTCTTGGTCACCATCCACTTATTTTGTATGGAAAAGAGCAGCTTGGACATTCTACTAAACATCTCCTTTTATGTTAGACAGAAGAAAAAGTCAAATGGGTTTGGGTCAACATGAGGGTGAATAAATGATGACAGACTATTTATTTTTGGGTTATGCCTTGATTTTTTTTTCTTTATTTAGTGTTTTTATAAGCATGTTAAACCTTCCTGTTTTGTGAAATCACACTGCTGTTTTCTGATGGCTTTAGTATACACCAGTTAAAAAAATGAAAGTTTCCGTACATTTGAGTTAAACTGTTACTCTTTACTTGGCACTGTCTGGGTGTGA